>JBAGKK010019236.1:0-11565 GCA_037177015.1 Euceroptres primus | reverse complement strand
TTCCAAAGTATTCAAGTTATTTCCAAAGTATTCAAGTGATTTCCAAAGTATTCAAGTGATTTCCAAAGTATTCAAGTGATTTCTAAAGTATTCAAATGATTTATAAAGTATTCAAGTGATTTATAAAGTATTCAAGTGATTTCTAAAGTATTCAAGTGATTTCCAAAGTATTCAAGTGATTTCCAAAGTATTCAGGGCAATTCAAAAGATTTTTAGTGAATTTAAAAGATTCAAGAGAATTTAAAAGACTTCAAAATAATTGAAGCAGAATTCAAGAGCGTACAACGAAATTACCAGAATTCAGAGGGATTCCAAAGATTTCGTGTAACCTGAAAAGAATTCGAGAGAATATAAAAGAATTCCAAATAGTTGCAGGTAAATTCAAAATGATACAACGAAATTAAAAGAATTTCAAAGAATTCAAATAAACTCAAAATAATGCAGATGAATTCCAAAGATTTTGAGTGAACTGAAACCAATTAGAGGTGATTTCAAAAGGATTCAAAATTAATTGAAGACTGAATCCATTTCAAATCAGGCAGGTTCTACACTTGAAGTCGCAGAATCTCTTGGGGACAAAATATATTGATTTTTAGAGAAAATTAGGCGATACACATATTTGCGATTTGTGAAACAAAAATTTTCTACTAAGTTATGGGTATTTAAATTTTTTGCTTCGTTTTAAAAAAAAACCCAAATTTTTTCTTTAAACTTCTATAACGTTTAATCCAATTGATATAATTAAGATTTCTCGCCAGATTCTGGTAGCGTTAAGCGTCTTCTTTCGAAATCCGCCAAAAAATTTAGAAAATGTTCAAAATTAACAAAATAACGGCAGTTTTTCTGAAAATATTTATAGTCGATTTTCTCAAAAAACCCACACTTATATTTTTTGTCAATTTTTTGTTTAATTTGTACTATCATAGAGAAGATATCTTGTTATTTTTATGCGGGCTAAATAACTTTTGTGGCCAGAAAAATTTGTAAATCCTCTGAATTCTTTTGAGTTCACTTGAATTCCTTTCAATTCTTTTGAATTCACTTCGATTATCTGGAATCGTTTGAAAATATTTTTAAATTACTTGAATTCTTTTAAATTCACATAAAATCTTTCACATTTCTCTGAACTTAAGAGTCCTTAGAAATTCTTTTAAATTCCGTTGTACTCTTTTGAATTCAACTTCAATTAATTTTGAATCCTTTTAAAGTTACCGTCAATTCTTATTCATTCAATCGAAATCTTTAGAATTCCTCTAAACACTTTGGAATTCACTTGAATTCTTTTAATTTATCTCTCGTTTTGAATTCTTTTAATTTATCTCTCGTTTTTTAAAATTCATTCGAATCTTTTGGGCATTCTCGGAAATTCACTTCAATTATTTTGATTTCAACTTGATTTCATTAAAATTCTTTTAAATTCACTTGAAACCCGTTGTGAATTCTTGAATACTTTTAAATTCGCTTGAATTCTACAAATTCTTGAATTCAGGAATACACAAAAATTTTTACTGTTAAACCCCTCACAAGAATATATTTTACAATTTTTTAAATCTACTTTAAAGTAAGTAAACGTGAAAGCTTGCGATTAAAAAAAAAACAATAATAATCATACTTACATATTCAATTTGATTAATTCGCACGTCGCTTGATTGAAATCTTTCCTCTGCTCAATTGGGAAATGTATATCCGCACTTTGCCTCCGTCCGTAACTTTCTTTACCCAAATCTTAAGTAGAAAAAACAGTTAATTCAACAAACTGTACAAAGAAATACGAAAGGTAATTTTTTTTATACATCTTTATACATTTATACATTTTTTATACTTACGGCTTCCGTTCCAATGGCTGATATATTTGCAGAAAATCTTTGCAAATCCTTGCCTTCGACGTAAACCGATTGACCTCGGTGAAACCTATTGGAAAATAATAGTTGACAATCGACAATCAACCAACTAACATCTGAAAATAATTTTTAAATGCAAAATAACACAAACCATCTTCTTTCGTAGAGAAGTTTTCCATCTTCGATTCGCGTTTCCACAAGGGAAGAGTCGGTCGCGATGCTCATTGGCGGAGTTGGCAAACTGACGGGACTGTAATGCTGCATCACCACTACAACGAAGAGGAAAGAGACGTCAGGATATACGGAAAACCAAACGTCTACTTGGCGCGTCCTAAAATATCAAGAAAACAAAACAAAGATTCTCAATCTTGAAAATCAAAACGCACCTGGTTTGCGGACAGTGGTCAATACTTTTCCGCGACTGATTGCTTTCAAGTCGTTGTCGATTTCCTTCTCGTCTAGCAGATAATTTAATTGGGCGGGTGGAGGTTTCCTGCGTTTTTCCACTTTCTCCGGAACGGGATCGTTTGGCCGTCGGCGTAGTTTTCTTGTCATCACCGGTTTAACCTGAAAGAAAAATTAATTTTGTCTCTAATGACTCCGACTTTTAGCTAAAATCTTTTTAAGTCAGACGATTTTACAATCTTGTTTCTCACCTCCATAGAGTCGCCTGTAAGTTCCATAGTGTGACGATCGGACTCAATCATTTTCCGTTTCTCCTCCATGTCCGTCAGAAGATTCTCCTTCAAATCGATCTTCTTTTCCTCAAATTCCTTCGCCGCTGCTTTCTTTTCGAGAATGTAATCTCTTTCAACCCATTCGGTAAGGTACTCGCGGTTTATTGCATTCAATCGTAATCTAAAACGAAAAAAAATTTGATGGTAAACTTAATTCAATCACCAACTTCTATTGTTGATGACACAAACCTCTCTTTGTATTGAGCCTCGAGTCTCTTCAATTTCCGATTGTACTCCGGATGTGTGCCGTCTTTTAACTGCTGCAATTGCTTTTTCAAGCTGGCGAGTTTATCTTGGTAAACCCTGCGAAATTTCAAGTCAAGACTGAGAAAGTTGTGGCTGTGAAATACATCTAAGATTTTGTTAACATCTGGGAAAAGTAGTCGATTAAAAAAATGATATTTAGAGATTCCGCAAGTCCCATGATGGTAAAGTCAAATTATCCGAAATTTTTAATTAGCATTCTTCGTTTTTCACGGCAACAAAGCGATAATGTATTTTATTACTCTTCCTTTTACGGGTTTGAGGGCTCCGTTCCCTTTACATCTTTTACAATTTCACTTAACCACAACTATGCGAGACCTTTCATGGCTTCCATTTCCTCTTACCATTACTCTTCAGGCTTTTCCAAGGCACGTAACACTAATTTTCCTTATACATATTTCTCTTGTTTCAGTTTTGGCTTTTTCCTCCCCCATGCATTATCTCTTCCCTTTTCTCCTCTAACCTCTTCACCCACTTTTCCCCTTGCCCACAATCGTTTAGTATCCACCTCTCTCCACCATACTCTTTTCCCCTTCCTCCTTCCCTGTACATCACTCCAACACGTGCTCCCACGAGTCCCTTTCGTAACCACATACCCTACACATTTTTATTTCTTCACTCATCCAATATTTACTCATTCATACCTTCTCCCATTCTGAAAGGGAAGGGAAGAAAGAATAGAGGAGGATATGACTTGGAGTGAAAGAAGAAACTGGTTGATGAACCAGAGATCATAGAGTGGAAGAGTAAAAGGGAACACGGTATGGATACGGAAAGACAGGATGTGGATAAATGGACATGTGTGGGTATGGGACGATGAGACAGAAAGCTTGAGTGAAGTAAGTAGGGAGTGTCCATGGCGACGAGGAGAAAAAGCGAAGACGAGGGATAGAAGGGAGGAGTTAATGGAAACAGTGGATGGAGGGGAAGAAGGAGGAGAAGGCGGAGCGACGGGGTTTCCTCAAAAGTAGGGAGTGGGCGTAAAGACGAAAGAAGGGAGAAAGGAAGAAAGAAGTGAGAGTAGCGTTTTGGAACGTATGTAAACTAGTGAATAAAGATATGGGATTCTGGGAAGAGGTGAAGAAATGGGATGTAGTAATGTTGAGTGAAACCTGGGTAGATGAGAAAGAATGGAGGAGAGTGAAGAGAAAGTTACCCAAGGGCGGATTACTCTCACACGGCGGATGCAAAATGCAAAGAAAGAGAAGGTAAAGGGAAGAAAGAAAGGAGACGTGGTGTCAGGAGTGAGAAATGAATTGGTGGGAGAAAAGAGATTAGAAATGGGATTTGAGGAAACGGATGGAGTAATGACGAGAATGGTGAAGATAGGAAGAAGAAAGGTAAGGATAGTTTGTTCGAAGCGGGATGTGGAAATGAACTGCAGGTGCAAAAAAGGATGGAAAATGCGAGCAAGATGAGGGGTCAAGCGTGGGGAAATGGAAAAAGAAGATTCAAAGAGGACTGGAAGATGAGAGTATGGCTGTTCGATTCACTGGTATGGTCAGTGGTGTGTTATGGAGTGGAGATTTGGGAGTGGAAGGAGTACAGAAAGAAAACATGCAAGAGAGATTTCTGAGATGGGTTATGGGAGTGAGCTGGAGCTGCCCAGGTTATATGTTGAGGGAAAGTTGCACAAGTATGCCTGCAGGAAATTTTAACCAGAGAGAGGAGAGGTAACATGCGACATTCAAGATGGGAGGAGGAGAGATGGCAAGTTAGAAGGGAATCGAGAAAGTGTGAGGAAGGGAAGGAGTGGCAGGAGGTAGAGGAGGAAATGAACAAGAAGCAGGAAGAGGAGAGGGGGGAAAATATTGTGGAGACAAAATACAATAAATGGTATAGATTGATTAAGATAGAAGGGGTCCCAGAATATTTAGGGAATTTGAAAAAGGAGTGCAGGTGGTCCAGGATAGTTTCAGAATGGGAGAAGGCATGAATGAGTAAATATTGGATGAGTGAAGAAATGAAAATGTGTAGGGTATGTGGTTACGAAAGGGGGTCGTGGGAGCATATGTTGGACAGATTTACAGGGAAGGAGGAAAGGCAAAAAAGCGTGGGGGAGAGAGGTGGATACTGAACAATTGTGGGCAAGGGGAAAAATGGGTGAAGAGTTTAGACGAAAAAAGGGAAGAGAAAATACATGGGGGAGGAAAAAGCCAAAACTGAAACAAGAGAAATATGTATAAGAAAAATTAGTGTTGCGTGCCTTGGAAAAGCTTGAAGAGTAATGGTAAGAGGAAATGGAAGCCCTGGAAGGTCTCGCACACTCGTAAGATAATATGTAAGAGTTAGTAAATAATAAGAAGGTGAAGCGATTAAAGGTTAAGTTAAGCTTAAGGCATAGTGGTTAAGTGAAAATGTAAAAGATGTAAAGGGGACGCAGCCCTCAAACCCGTAAAAGGGAGAGTAATAAAATACATACATACATACATACATACATACATACATACATACATACATACACACATACATACATGCATACATACAAAAAATATTAAAGATATTAAGGAAGAGATAAATATTATTAAATGAAATTTTCACTGAATAGATTTTACTTTATACATATTTATAAAATTTCCATTTGTATTTCCGTTTGTTTTTAGTGCTTTTGGAAAATTTTGAGCACCTGCATTTAACCGTATACCTTGCCAATGCTCGATTTTTTTTAACATTAATTTTTAATATTAAATATCCGCAACCCGCCAATGTTCGATTTATCGAACGTCGTCACCATCGCATTAATGATATTAAATAACATAATTTTTAAAAAAATATTTTAATTATAAGTAGATAAAGAAAAAAGTGCAAGAAAAAAATTAAAATAAAGCCTGCTCCAGATTCAGCGTGTAAAAGGTTAATAAAATCTTAGATATAAAATGTCTATAGTATTGTTTAACCCTTACTGTTCTTTAATTTCAGTGTATTCCGTCTTTCCCATATCCGTTTCGCTCGCCTCTTCAGTATCTAGATTGAATAATAAGTATTTACCATGGTTATATATATTTACTATATTTATATTCACCATATTTATATTTAGTATACTTACCATATTTTTATTTAATAAGTATTTATTGTAATTTTTGTTCAATTTTAGTAAACAATGGCTTATTTTGATCATTGGAACTTTTTCTATTATCTCTGAATTTTTTCGGAAATAATTTTACAATAGGAAATACTTTGTGAAAATGATAATTTCAGAACTCTTTAAAAATTTTAATAAGATTTGTTAAATAAACTAATTTTTGCAACAAAAAAACGATTTTCTTTTGTAGTTTCTAACCAAATTGTTTTCCATAAATTCGTTGAATTGAATAAAAAACAACGACTTTATTAAGAAAAATTTGTTTAGAAACTATAGACTGTAAAAAAATTTTTTATTTAACAAATCCTGTGTAAAAAAATTATTTTCAATAAAATACAATAAATTCGTTAAATTTTATTAAAAACAATTTGTTTAGAAACTAGACTGAAAAAACTAATTTTTATGGGAAACTCTATATTAAAAATTATTTTTAATGAAATTTGACGAACAGAATTTTAGAGAAACTTCCAATGAACAAAATGATCAATTGTTTATAAAAATTGGACAAAAATTACAATCGCTTAGTAAGATTACAGAAAAAAACACGAAAAATCAGAAAACTATTACTAGACAATTAATTTTGACCCAAAATAATTTTTTAAAACAAACGTATTGTTGCTTTTTCCAATACACAGTGAAATAAATTTTGGTTTTATTTTTCTACTATAAACGAATTAACAATTGTAATTTTTTATTAATTGTAATAAACAATGGTTCATATTGTTCATGGGAACTTTCTCTACAATGTTCGTTGAATTTTTTTGAAAATAATCTCTTAATGATATTTGTTAAATAAACTAATTTTTTACAGTTTACTGTTTTAATAAATTCGTTGAATTAAAAAAAATTGAATTGAATAAAAAAGAATTTAAGATCAATTTTTTTACAAACTGCAGACGCTAAAAAATTTGTTTTTATGGCAAATTCCATATTTAAAAAATTATTTAAATTAAAATTTAACGAACAGATTTTTAGAGAAACTACTACTATAAAATTAATTTTAACCTCAACTAATTTTTTAAAACAAACTTATTGTTGCTCCATAGTGCATTGAAATTAATTTTGGTTTTATTTTTACACTATAAAACAATTAATTATTGTAGTTTTTATTAATTTTAATACACAATGGATTATTTTCTTAATTGAAACTTATTCTAAAATGTTCTTTTGAATTTTTCTGAAAATAAATTTTAAAAGTATTTGTTAAATAAAATAATTTTTAAGTCTATAGTTACTAACCAAATTGTTTTTAATAAATTCGTTGCATTGAATAAAATTGCATTGACAACGAATTTACTCAGAATAATTTGTTCAGAAAATATAGACTGTAACTTTCTTTATTTAACAAATCATGTATAAAAATTATTTTTAATAAAATTCAATAAATTTCAATAAATTTGTTGAATATGATAATTCAATAAATTTCAATAAATTCGTTGAATTTGATTTAAAACAATTTGTTTAGAAATTACAGACTGTACAAAATTTGTTTTTATCACAAATTTTACATTTAAAAAATGATTTTCGATCAAATTTAACAAACAGAATTTTATAGAAAGTCCCAAAAAAAATTATTTCCATTAAAATTTAAGGAACAGAATTTTAGAGAAACTTCTAATGAACAAAATGAACTTTATTAACTTTATTACTTTATTATTACTTATATATTATATTACTTATATTAAATAATTTTTTATAACAAATGCATTGTTGCCTCTTCTAAAATGCATTGAAATTAATTTTAGTTTTATTTTTCCACTATATACCAATTAACTATTGTAATTTTTATTGAATTTTAATACACAATGGATTATTTTCTTCATTGAAACTCACTCTAAAATGTTCTTTTGAATTTTTCTGAAAATAAATTTTAAAAGGATTTGTTAAATAAAATAATTTTTAAGTCTATAGTTTCTAACCAAATTGTTTTTAATAAATTCGTTGCATTGAATAAAATTGCATTGACAACGAATTTATTAAGAACAATTTGTTTAGAAACTATAGACTGTGAAAAATTTGTTTATTTAACAAAGCATGTATATGAAAAATTTATTTTCGATGAAATTCAATAAATTTCAATACATTCGTTGAAATTGATTAAAAACAATTTGTTTAAAAACTAGACTGTTAAAAAATTTTTTTAATGGCAAATTCTATATTAAAAAAATGATTTTCAATAAAATTTAACAAACACAATTAGAATTGTTTAGGAAGATTATAGAAAAATACAAAAGAACAAATAACTATTATTAGACAAATAATTTTGACCCAAACAAAATTTTTCTAAGAAATGTATTATTTCTTCTTCCAAAAAAGATTAAAATTAATTTTGGTTCCTTTTTTCCAGCTACTAAAAAGTTTGATTTGAGGTTATATCAAAGGATTGAGCATAGATATGATATAATTTTTGAAATAAAACTGAATATCCGAAAATAATGAAGCAGAAGTTAAATTCGACCTTCAAATAAAAAAGAAGCTTCGGATATTTGAAAAATATGTTTAATACCTTCATCGCTTTCATCCTGATACTCTACATCTCTGTCATCGTCTAAATATTCTTCATTTTCCTCATCCATCTCGAATTCATCTTGACCGTAAGCAGCCGAAAACGGCGAACCCTGATAAGACATGTTTATTCTACAAATTCCAAACTTTTCTTTCAAAACAACACTACAAACTATCCCGACAAAAATGTTGACAATTTACTGCGTCCATCGTAAATTAATTTGAGGTTATGTTCAGTTTTCAGTTTGACAATATTTCAGTTTTCTATCTTACCAACAGCGCCAAACTAATCAGTACCAAAGAAATCTTTCGAGCGGGAAATTTCAAATAGTTAGGTAATCATCTGATGGTCTTTCTTAGATTTAATAATATAATTTATAATATATTTTAAAAGTATGATTTAATATAATAATTCAATAATATCTTTCTTAGATTTTATAATAACAAATTATTATTAATTTATTCATCATTAACGAATGATTTTTTAAATTTGCGCTTTAAAGTGAACTAATGGCATATAACATTAATTATCGGCATTTTTTTCCATAAACTTACATCCACACGAAATGAGATATTGAGTTGAAATTTTCGGTAATTAAATAAAAGGCATTAACCAATAAAAAATAGAAAAGCCGCCAAATAGTGCTTTGCAATTGTATAATGCAAAAAGCATTTCAAAAAATTAATTAATGGTGTAAAATTTTAAATTTTTACTCGAGAACAATAAAATACCGCCAGGGGCGTAGTGAGGGGGTAGGGGGTGTGACACACCTCCCATATTCAAGTCGCTTTCACCACTTCTTCAACGTTGGAAAAAAGAGGCTGCTTTCTGATTGGTTGATCTTTAATTATTAATTACTCATTAATTATCAGGGTTGCACGGTTATGCGTAACTCAAACTTTTATACGTATAATACGTATGTTACGTAAAAATGTAATAAACGTACTAAACAATATTTTGTGCTTAAAAATATATTAATAATATGTGTAATTAATATACTTAAGGGTCACGTTTATGAAATTGTTTGTTCTATTAAAGTTTGTTTACCTGCGAAAGATAATGCTCAGTTGGCAATTGATTTTACCGACGGGGAATGGCGTTACAATCTGTTTTTGAAAGTTAGGTTATGTTTGAGGTAATTTACGTCATGTAATAAGCTAAGGACGTAAAATACCTGGTGAATTACTGTAAAAAATCATGTAATTTACCTCGGATATTTTACTTGTACAACCATGAAGGTGGGTGAGGGGCAGGGTTGCGCAGTTACGCGTAACTCGAGGTTTTCAACGTATTACACGTTTTCGACGTAAAATACGTCGGAAACTGTAGAAAACTCAATAAGTTACGTTTTCAAGATGGCGGAACTATTGACATTGAACTTTAATCTCACTTTTTCAACAGATTTGTTCTTTTCACTTCATTTCTTGCAATTAAAACTGAATAAAAGTAAAACTTATGCCTTTATAAGTGTAAAAATAATTAATGTCAAATTAAAAAATGATTTTTTTTTATTTACAAACTTTGTAAATAGGTAAATCCCTGATCTACCTAAAAAACAAAGTACATAAAGTAAATAAGCTAAAAAATTCAAACTAATTATTTTCTTTTGTCACTAAGATACTTTTTTAAATTAACAATTTATTTTAAAAAGATTTTATTGTGTTACGGAACTTTCCGTAACCTATTGTTATGAAGTTACCTATTGTTACGGAAAGTTCTGTAACAATAGGTTTCAAAACAAATATGGGTAGAAATCATGCATTTATTGTAAAAAAATATCGTCGGTTTTAGTTTACCAAGTACCTCTTTTATTATTACCAGGGCATTATTTTAAAAATTAACATCTAAAAAATCTGAAAAATGTCTTCAATTGTATTAGTAATAGGTTTAGAAAATGATAACTCAATCTTTTAACAAATGACAACAAATTTATTATCATAATAATATACGTATATCTACATTTCTGTTTATCACTCGCGCGCACACTGCATCTCAAAACATATATTCTTAAGTCATAGGTATGTAATGTCTTGGAAACTTTCAGCCGCATCGTTTACATTGACAACTTAAAATTTACTAATGACCTAACTCTAATCATAAAATGGCTGTGCACTCTGAAAAAAATGTGCTAAAGCATTAATTTTCCTTACAACGAAATAACGATTAAGGGCCGGTTCCACCAACCTCGGTTAAATCATTGGTTAACTCACGGTGGGTTAAAGTTAACGCCATAGTTAATCGTCGATTATCCTATTGCGCGTTTCACCACATTTTTGGAGGGCGCGATTAGCTAACCAGATAGTCGGTTCGAAATACAGTCAGACCTTCACCGTTTCATATCGGATCTCCTTTTTCTTCCTACAGGACCACTGTGAGCAGAAAAAGGAGATCCGATATGAAATGGTGGAGGTCCGACTGTGTCTCCCATTTTACTTGAAATCATTCGTGTGATTGGCTACCCGTCGGTCGAGTGGAAAGCAAAGCATTATGATTGTGCGCGCCAAAACCAACTGAAGTCCACGTCACGCTCGTGTCCACACTAACCTCAAAAAAGTAAATGTGCATGTTTTGTCGTTTTGCTTGTTTTTCAATTGTTTTATCAATTTTTTAAAAGTTATATGTGGTAAAATGGCAGAAAAAAAGTAAGATCGCCGAATTTTTTTCCCGCGGAAAAAGAATATTTATTAAAAATAGTGACAAAATACGAAGGAGCTATCAAAAACAAGAAAACTGATGCAGAACACAAGCTTTTGTTAAGCGAAAGCTCGTTTGGAAATCAATGTCGAAATTATCAAAAAAATTCTCTCTTTCTTTGAAAATTCGCGGTCTTCTGCGAATAAGATCAAAAATATCTTCTTCGACTTCGTCATTCGAAAAACTCCATATTTCAAAACGACTCTGCAGTTTCTAAGTTAACGGACGATCAAATCGCCCTAACCGACCAATCTTGACCGGTTAGATTTAACGATTGTTAACTCGAGTCAACCGGCCGTTAGAAAGTAGTGGAACGCGCAACTAGGTTTAACGGAGGATTAACTTTTTAAACTAGGTTGGTGGAAGCCCTGTTATCACAGGGCCATTCCCGGTGGAGTGGAGTGGTGTCTACGGTATACATACTCATGCTAAAGGACTTAA
>JBAGKK010019225.1:0-11565 GCA_037177015.1 Euceroptres primus | reverse complement strand
AAACGTCTATTTTAGTCTAAAAATGCGGACTAAAATAGTCGTTTTTGCCATGCATTTTCCGGGCCAGGGCCCTTAAGCAAGAAAAAATTTGATTTTTTGAACTCGAGAAAGTAGAATGTACCCTTAAAAAAATTCTATTAAAAACTCCCCGGTATGTTTTTGTAACTGTTTCCCTAAAAAATAAAGATACTGAGATTTTTAAAAAGTTGTTGGAAAGCTTATTAAATTCTGCGACGCACAATGTAAACTTTGCAAAAATTAACATTTTTAAATTTCCAATGCATTAATAATGCACAAATTGTTCAGTTTGAGTGACATTAATGTGTAATCGATAAATGTAGATTCGCAAAATACTAATTGAGAGTTTATAAGAAAATGAAAATTTGTTATTAAGAATTGTATTGTTATAAACAGCAGTCTGAGATTTTGTGATGATTTTGAATATTTATAAAGGGACTTCTGTCTGTAATCCAATTTGATGTCATGTACAAGCATTATAAAAATAAATGAAAGTATATTTCTTCTTGTCAGAACAAATAATATTAGCAAATGCACAGTTTAAGCAAATTTTGAAAGTTTGAGGTTCATGTTTTTGGAAATTCGTTACAATTGGTTTTCCAGTGATATTCCGGAGCAGTAAATTAAAATTTTATGAAAACTGTGATTGTTGTTCACAAATGGCATAAAGAAATTCGCTGCTTGTGCAGTTTTTAAAAGTTTGAGGTACTTTTTTTGGAAATTTGTTTCAATAGGTTTACTAGTGATATTCCGGAGCAGTACATTGAAATTTCATGAAAAATGTCAATATCATGCTCCAGAATATTACTGGTAAACCAATTGAAAGAAATTTCCAAAAAAACAGTAGCTCAAACTTTAAAAAATTGCACAAACAGCGAATTTGTTTATGCAATTTGTTTATAGCAATCACAGTTTCCATAAAATGTCAATGCACTGCTCCGAAGTATCACTGGCAAATCAACTGAAGCAAATTTCCAAAAAAAGTACCTCAAACTTTCAAAAATTGCTTAAACTCTGCATTTGTTTATAACAATAAGAAATATACTTTCATTTATTTTTATAATGCTTGTACATGACTTCAAGTTGGATTACAGACAAAAGTCACTTGATAAATATTCAAAATCATTACAAAATCTCAGACTGCTGTTTATAACAATACAATTGTTAATAACAAATTAGTAATTTATTATAAATTGCTATTGCATCGGAAACTTCAAAATTTTAATTTTTGCAAAGTTTATTCTTGAATAAAAAGAAATTATCAACTTTTTTAAAAATTGGCTTTCACAGGTCTCTTAAGAATTTATTTAGCTTCCATTTAAAAAAAAAAACTTTTAAATCGGTTGAAAGTATAAGTCGGAATATTTTTTTAAACATTTTTTTATCCAATGTCCACACTGTGCGACGATTAAGCCCTATATGATGTGTTTTCGATAAATGTTAACTGAGTAGGCGTGTTCGAAATATTGCAATAATTTCCATTTTTGGCGAATTTTCGTTCCGTAACTTTGACTCGCGGCAACTTCTAGGAAAGTGACGGGAAAAATTAATTAGTCAAACAGACTAACCCGTGAAACTTCTTCGTAAATATGGGAATAAGAACATAAGAAAATGTTTAATGCTTCTCGAATTATGGTAAAAAATGTAGAAACGTGTCCATAACGAAAATCGGTTGGTTGAGCGGCGACTACAGTCTTCTGTTTCTATTTTCCGTGCGTTAACAAAGGATAGAAGATCGACTACTACTCGACCGACTGATTTTCGTCGGACACACTTCCACATTTCTTATGATAACTCGAGAATTAGTGAACATTTTTTTATGTTCTTGGTTTTATTTTAAAGACCAAGTTTTACGGTTTGTTTTGTGTGTCTAAAAGACTTTTCACATCACTTTCCTGAAAGTTGCCGCAAGTCAAAGTTGAGAAACGAAAATTCGCGAAAAATGGAAATTATCCCTACATTTCTCACATGTTCTCTCGATTCACATTTATCGAAAACACTTCATATAGGGTTTTTAAAGAGATTTTTTTAAGGGGTCTCATAATTTCCGACGGTACTGCAGGTGAATCTATTTGTTTTGATTCCAGAATTTTTTTTCCATGAATGGTTAATCATCGAAAAATTAAAATTATAAAAATAATTTTAATAGAATTGTAAAATTTAATTTTTAAATATTATAAATTACATAAAATTTTATGAATTTTCAATAAAATGTTAAAATTTTTCAAACTGAATTATATTAATAGTATTTGTAATTGAATGATAAATAATAGCATCGAATTTTTTCAGTCAAAACTCCCATTCTGCCGGGTCATCAGGACCGAAAAATTCCCATTTTGCCGAAGGCTTGCCGGGAAGAATCGCCGAACGCAATTGGCGTAATATTTAAATGCCGCTGCGCGTACGCGCGCTAATATGACAGCCCAGGCAGAATGGGAACTTCGCAAAACGGGAGCCTGATAGAATGGGAGCTTCAACTGTACTACCAAATTAGGCATTTCGGCAGTTTCTACTAAGGAAAATAGTAAGCTTACTAATACTGAATGAATCATATTAGTAAGGTCATACCAGTGGTGGGAAACTATTCTTCCAAAAGAATATGAAGATAGGATAGAAAACTTTAAACTATCTAAAAGACTTTTGAATACATTTTCAACGAATTAGGTAAGAATCTGTAGTAAAAATTTAACTCCCTAATGATAAAAGAAACATTAGACGTTAAGAATATAAGAATTTTTAAGAGTTTTTACATACGCAAGCTGCTGCGGGTTCAAAGTTGTAGGTTATCTATTTTGTGACCTTAAAACTAGGGGAATTGTGTCTAAAATGGACACATTAGCATTAATCAGCTTGATATTTTCAAGAATTAAATAATTTCTAGAAAATAAATACCTTAACAGTTTTTCTACAGTGACCAAAGATTAAAAGTGAAGCACGATACATTTAAATAAGCTAAAAACTGCAAAGAGAAAAGGTCTGCATTTTAACCGTTTTATCAACATGCTCGGATAAAATGGCCAGTCCCAAAGGATTTGTTTAAACATGCTTATTTTTCTATTAATTTCAGCACTAAAGTTTTTTAATGTTACGTTATAATATTTTGTTTATCATTGTATCTTTTTTATTATACAAATTTAACGAAATATTGTAAAATATGAGTTAAAATAGGGTATAGTTATATTGAGGTTTAAAGCACGATAAATTATTATTTATAAAAAAATTATTATTGTTAAAATAAGAAATCTAGAATATAATTTCATAACATGAAGCTTTTTGCAATTAATAAACTAAAAATGATAATTTTCTTGAAATAGGTTACATAACCTCAAATCCGTTTATTTGCGGTAAAACACTGAATTAAAAAGATTATCCAATTTGTTCAAAGTTTTTATGTATTGTTCACTGTCAAATTATTTAAAAGTAGATTGACTACTATGAGTCATTCACTTCCAGTAATTATTTCTTATAAAAATAAATATATATAAATATGACGTAGCATTTGGAATAATATTTCTACCAGGAGTAGACAGATAGCGCAATATCCCGTTCGGATGACAGTTTTATCTACACAAGATTATGACCATTTTATCGGAGTTGCTATTTTATTATATTTTTTTAATTTTTAATTAATTGAGTCCCAATTAAAAATTGCTACAAAGCTTAAACGAAAGTTTAGAGAACGAACTATAATATACCAATAACAATGGCAACAATAACATTTGGTAAAGCATTCAATAATATAATTTAACTTTGATGTAACATTTTATCATAAAGTAGGTGAAACCTACAATTACATTCAATTTTGACAATTTACATATTTTTTGTTTAAAATCATTTAAAATCATCATACGAACATCGGTGTGTATTTCAGTTTACAATATTTTTGTACCAAAACTGACGTTTATTTCTTTTAACCATCTTATTAAAGATTTACCGTTTTAGATACAATTTCCCTACTGCATGGAATCGCATGACAGAGGTAATAAAAGAAGTATTAATGCCCATATGGATTGCAATGAATTTGAAAAGACGACGGGAATGGCACGTTTTATTAGAGCTAATGTCGATGAATCCCATATACCTATGTATAACATCTCCGACTGCGGAGTACACTCTAAATTTGTGTCAGTAAAAATTCATACTAATTTATATTAGTGAGTAAAAAGCTGTAATTAGTTATTTTAACTGACTGTTATACGCGTTGAGATACGAGCGACAGCCTTTAATCATAGTTTCCAGTTTAGTGCAAGAAGCGAATTCAAACTTACATCGTGCCAAGGCCAGTGAAAGCAATGTGGTGTCGCAGCGAGGATCGTCAACCGGTCTTTCTTTTGGCCTCTCACTCACACGCACTATGGTCTCTCTCCCTCGCTCTCATAGCCATGGTACCACGGCAATGTCAACCCTAGCCCAAGTTTTTCCTATGATAAAAAAACCTTCTAGAAGCTTCTAGCAAGGCTCAGCATCATAGGGAAAACTGAAGGGAAAACGACCCCTTCCACGACTCAGTCGGGGGGGGGGGGCAGGCTAATTAAAGGACGAGCTCCTTGCACCCGAGGATAATCAGTCTTCGACAACTAGCTCGCCAAGATCTAGACTTTAATAATAATAAACAACTTCAACATTCAACCCCAGGATATGACTTCCTAAATTTTTCTAAGTCCAGAAGATCCTCCGGGCATCCTCTATCTCCTTGCTTTTCCGAAAGGTTCGATAGAATCTTCCAAGTCCGACTTGTCTTCCAGAAGATCCTTTGGGTATCTTTTACCTCCTAGATTTTCCGAAAGATTCGAAAGAATATTCCAAATCTCCGGTATCATCTATCTCCTTACTTTTCCGTCAATCCGTCTTGCCTTCCAGAAGATCGTCCGGGTATTTTCTATGTCCTTGTTTTTTCTGGAAGATTCGGAAGAATCTTCATAATGGCGGATCCAATATAGCGCCTAAAATGTCTAAATTTTACATACTTGTATGAAACTTAGTACAAGAGGGTTTCTCAGGTCGCTGATTTAGAATTGTACGTCCAAAGTTATAAATTCATAATGACCGGTCCAATATAGTGCCTAAAATTTATAACTTTTCACATATTTGTATGAAACTTAGTACAAGGGGTTTTTTGAGTTTACTGATTTCGAATTTGACGTCGAAAGTTACAAATTCAAAAGCGGAAATCTAATATGGGAACTGAAATCACAAAATTTTTTATATATTCGCATGAATTTTAGTGAGAAGTACTTAAGAAACCTAAATTTCATACATGTAGTTTTTTCTTCGAACGCCTGCAATTAGCCTACAAAAGTTTTAGTATCCAAGGTCTACCACGCAGTGTATTTTAGACCTCTCTTTTCGGGGTCCTGAATTAATGTGAGTCCCCTTGCCTCTCAAAATCGGGGTGCTTTTTGAAATGAGTCTCCTTACCTCTCATTACTTATCTCCGTCCTTGTCAAACTCTTCTTCGTCGGTTAATTCGTGTTCGTCTAATAACTGATACGTTTCGGGTAGTCCAGTCAAGTTTTCCTCGGCTTCGTCGCCTTCCATTTGTTCCATATCCTCCATATCCTATGTCCCCAACAAAGTCGTTGTTAAAGCTTCTTCTGAAGAAATTGGTAGTAATAACTTCTTCACTTCCTCGGGGAGTAAGAAGTGTTTTCTTTCTTGACGCCGCGAATTGAACCTTACAGTTGAAATTGGGTCGGAGGAATCCATGACTCTATAGAAGAGATCAGTCAAAGTGACCAAGCGGCTGTGCTTTCTCGTAAGATCGCGTTTGTACTGTTTATAGTTTTTACTGCGTGCTTCGGACGCTTCTTCACCAATCATTCCGTCAGGCAACAAACTGCTTTTCATCATGTCCATACCATGGGTAAAAATCTTGTGCACCATCGATAACATGGGGGACCAAGAGTAGTACTTCACGTAACTTTTGGCGGTTGAAAAGCAAAGATCCCCAAACACAGTAGAATTTACTGGTACTTGAATAGACAGAGCGAGAAGGATACATTTTATTTTTCCAATAAGTTCTTTATCAAGTCCTAAACATTCAGCCAGTAGGTTCGGATTCTTAAAAGCTCTACGGGCCGTATTACCGTGATTGGTAGTACCACTACCTCCTGGCTTCGGTTTGTCAACATTAAACCCCAATTTTTCGCGAAGAATTTTTCGCTTTATTTTTGCAAATGCAATCTTTTGACTGTTTCTTCGTGCCTGCCATAGTTTGAGGTCTAGTCTGTACGACATATGCAAGACAAACTCAAAAATTCGGATCCATGCATGCAGTGAACTTACTCAATATATAAGTGAGATTGGATTTGCAGTAAATGTGCCCTTGGTTATGTTAGAGAGGTGATTAAACTGCTTTGGGGTCGAATCGCAGATGGGATAACTTTGCATGGATTTCGTGTTCGTGATGATGCTAAAGACTTTGCCATCTATCAAAGTTAAACATAAGCTAAAGTGTATGCGAATGAGAGTATCATTCAACATCATTTCAGTAGCTCTCCGTTCATTAAATTCGGCTTCTATTTTGGCTTTTTTTGTCTTATGATGACATCTCATGACTCTTTTACATACTGCAGATTAAGAAGTCGACAAAATCTGGATGATTGCGATAACGGATTGTTCCAGAGTAGTATATTTTCATTCGTAGACCAACACAATGAGATGAGCGTAGTAGCAAATAAATTTTTACCGCTAACACTAAGAGACGTGTCTTTAAAATTTTGCTTGAATGGCGAATGGCCAGAGCTTCCATCGAATTTTCATAAGCATATCAGCACCGTTTCTAATTCCGTAGTGCTTCCCGACTGCTAAACGTATTACATCAGATCGTCCTTTTGTATTTCAAAAATTCTACTAACAGTGTCATCTAATAATGCCTGTAGAGAAACCTTAGCTTCATATTCCGTGATTGATATCGTTGATTTTGGGGGTGTGGATGAAGCTTTAGCCATTTAAATGCTCTCATAAGGTGGAAAAACATTCGCACCTTGTCCTTTAACTAATAAACGCGTGCTAATGTAATCCTATCTAGATAAAGAACGGTCAAGTAAGAACGACAATGCTTTTTCTGGCGTTAACTTAATCGGTTTTGGTTTCATGAGTAATTTTCTTATTTTATGTGCTCTTCGGGTTCACTTTCAATCTTTTTGAGGATTGTTGCTAAGTTATTTTCTCTAGAATGCCTTGCAGCTTAGCGACATGCCGTCAAAATCCACTGAGGATCATTCTGATTTTCATTGCTAATCACTGCTGCATGTCGCCTCTTCGATCTTTCAAACTTCAGGTCGAATGTAGTAGATGGCCTACCAGGTCCCAGTAAAGAGATGGTTTCATTCAGATGAGTTTCTGAATTTTTTAATTCTGAATTATGAGCAAAAGTTTTGAGCAAAAAGTTCAAAACTTTTCTTGCGTTCGTTTTGAAGCTTCCCATTTGATGTACAATCTACTTCTCATAGCCTTGAGGGCAACCTTCAGTTTATCCAACTTCTCAGTTTGTGTATCTCCGATTTAAAGGTTTAGTTTCTTCACAATGTAATTAACCGACACATTTACGACATCCACTTCATGCTTATTAGAAAAGCATTTTACAATTTCTCCTTTTTTAAACAATACACTCAACATATTAAACGTTATAATATATGTTCAATAAATTTATTCAAAATATAAAATAAAATGAACAGACTTACTATCAATAACTCATAAAAGTCTGACACACAATGCGTTTTTAGCACTAAAGTTATGACAAACGAATAGTAGACAACAAGTGGCAGATAAGCAAAAGAGCAAATGCTAACAAGAAGAATTTTCCCCAACTCGGTTCACCTAATGCGAGCCGCGATGATTGCACTGTGTATATGCCACTGTGCACGCTCAACTTTATTTGCTAATATCTTCTTCAAATTTCAGAAGTGTCAGAAAGTGGCAAATAACCTGATAATTAACATCATAATGAACGTAAAATTACTATAGAACTTCAGATACCAGATGTAACTTCAGGGAGCTTTTGATTCAAAAAGTGTTTATTGCTGTTAATTCCTCAAATGCATGAGTACAATGTGAGGGGATTCAAAACCGAGCTAATGTTTAGATTTCTTTTTTATGTCGTATTAATTTATGACCACCCTAATGAGCAAAAACGATTGTAACATTTTGATTCATAACATTATGAACTAGTTTTTCAAAACTTTTCTTCAAAAAACAGTAATAACAAAAAAAAACATTTCTTCAATTCATAACGTTCTAGATTTAAGAGGACTAATTCAAATATCATGAAATTTGGTGAAAAGTTTCTTCAACTCTTCTATATTATTAAAAATAAGTCTCCCGTTAATAACTTTGAAGTTGGTTTTTGGTCACTTTTGGTGGTCAAAAGCCACCCGCACAGCCCACTTTGCGGGTGGCTCACACTCCTTGGCGGACGAGTTGCTGGACCCATTCTGGGACACGCTAGAGTTATCGAGTTCTCCCATGCACGAAGAACCGTGGTCGCCAACTAGCAACCAACGAGCCACCTACGAAGCCACGTGGAAGCGCACGCCGGATACTCGGCTCCCCACGAAAGCGTTCGGCGCCATATCAACGCAAGGAAACCTGCCGCTAGATGTATCGCAACTTCGTCGCGAGTTAGGCGCTACACCAGGCCTACAGGCTCCGCTTCCACCGCCGCCCGATTCCACACACCTTCCCCCGATCACAGTCAACCGACAAAAAGGAGAAGTCTAACATGATGAGTCAGTAAGACAACTAAGTCATAGCTATAATTCAGTCGCTAATTGAAATTATTAAACATTTTAACTTCTTCAAAAGAGAACAGTGATTAATTTATTTATATTCATAGAATATACGTGACTTAACTGGTTTCGAAATATAAAGATAACCATGTCGCAAATATATTTAGACTTTAAACAGTTTGTATTGTTCACACATTATAAACAAATATTCTGCGAAACTTAGGCATATCGTTTATTGGTTATGCAGCTGATGGGTGACACAGCGTATTTACATGAGTTCAGAGGGTAGATTTGTTCTCGCTACAAGGGAGGACGCATAGGCTTCGCCTGCATATATTTCGTGTAGGTTATGTTTTGATGAACTTTACAAGTTTCGTTTTATTTTATTAAATTACTTCATACATGTTATATTAACTTATATTATTAACTTTTATATTAACTTAAATAAGCGCTAGACATAACCTATCTGTGAAAACGTGTCCAGAAAAAGTGTCATTGGAATATTGTGTTGACAATCAGCAACTCTGCTTTTCGTATATTATTGCTAAAATCAGGATGGGATTTAACAAATACAAGTGGTTCACTATCAAAAATGGAAATTTAGCAGGTAAATTTGCTTTTGCCTTATTACTTTTACATTTTGTTTATCAAAATCGGCTGCATAGTAAACAATAACAATTTTTTCTATCATTGCGTGTATTCGACGCCACTGTAAGAGACGGAGACGCTGAGTACGCACTCGCACACATGAAAAATTGGTTAGAGTCAAAACATGCACAATCTCTTACCAACAGGCGCTTCGGACCCTACCGCACTTGCGCCTCCTAGCAGAGTCTCCTTGAAGCTCGAAAACGGACTATAACTATCTTCTTCTAACGCACACAATTAGAAAGAGACGGTGAAACATGACTTGATACTCAGAAACTGTGAGAACGCAATCTATTGTAGACAGCGCCTTACGAAACACCATGAATTGTCAGCATTAGGTTTCGGTGGAGATAACATTTAAACGGCTGAACGGTAGATGACAAAGAATCTCTAAAAGGACAGACTGCCATTTGACGTTTGTAATGGAGTAAACGATTTAAAAACAACAAAGTAATACACCCTGAATCATCCGGAGAATAGCACCAACAAGTGCAAATACAAGTGAAAATTGCAATGATCACTGACACAGAGGCTCGGAAGAAAATTAGAAATGTTTCACTAAACACAGTTTTTAAATTAATAAGCAGAAAAATATTTCATAAGAACTGAGTGCTATTACCTCAAGCAAATACTACTCCACTGCTGTTAAAGTACATATAATACGAGGATCATTCAATAGGGAGAAACGTATAACTCACAAAATGCTCAGGCATCAACTTGAAGAGCTTGAAAATCCGCTTGAAACGTAGTACAATGGTTAGTTTTCATTTATTGCATATTACATAATGTAGTTTTTGTCAACTGTTTGCAACGTTTTAATACCCTAAGTTTTAGTGTGAAATATAATTAGTCACCACTTTAAAAAATCTTATTTACGAGGAGCCAATGATGAAACCCCGTTGAAGCTATGCTGGAACCTCAAACATAAACCATGTTAAAACCCTGCTCGGCCCGATTTTGCAGTCTCAGAAAAGAAATAATTTTTTTGGTACAGGCAATAAATTTTTTAAGACCAAATTTTAATTAACTCTTATCACATTACAGTCTTAGTACAGTAAGCCGGTAGATTGGGTAATAATTCCCGACTAAAAATCCCTGCATAGGATCGCATGAGGGAACTTTCATGGGAGCCTTATAGCTTATAGGACATCACGTAGAATCCCATGTAAGCTGTTGAGGTTGGAACGAAATAGACACAAGTATGGAAAATAATTATTAGTATTTTATTATAACATAAGTCAAACTACGAATTGCATGTGCTAACTGCGGTGTACAAGAGCAGACTAAAAACAAAGCGATTAGTGATATACTAAGGAATTGGAATCCCGCATGCTATAGTTACGCAGATGGCGTGTGTGCTTCTTATATTAAAATATAAAGAGAGTTATTCTTAACTCTCCCACTATTTACATATTTTCATCAATCTTCATAACACCCATACTGTTATGCAACATTCGAAATATATCCTTGGAAAGTGCTTTTGTGAAGACATCTGCGACATGTAATTCTGTAGGAATGAAAGTTACTTTTATTTCACTTGTTTCACATATTTCATGAATGAAATGGTATTGGATGTCAATGTGCTTCATTCTCTTATGAAATTCTGGATTGCGAACTAGATGTTTTGAAGTCAATGATTGTCTTACCTTAGGTGGCTCGACAACCTATTTATGTTAATTTCAGTTAAGAACCGGAACTTTATTAAAATGCAAATTAGATTTCGAATTTTAGAAATTAAATTAGTTTGAAAGTTAGGTTTGGCAAAGGTCTTTAAATCATAACACTATTTTAAGGGAAAAAGCCAAATGGCGGAAAAAACCCTGATTTATTAAAGAATGAAAATGATGAGATGTACAAAGAAAACGAAGAACAAAGACTCGAAATTTGAACGCACGAAAATGGCGTCGCACTCACACTCGCCCGCGCTCCGACGCGCCCGATTTTAGCTATCGAACGAAGATCCGACAACTTTGAAAACGATGAGAATTTATTAACGATGACGATCGATCCGATATTCACTCGAGCGGTGAATATCGTCCGGCCCTGGGCCGTGTTCTTATTCACCTCCTTTGAGGTGAACGTAATTTGGCGACTAGGCCGATTGATATGTGCTTTAGAAGCACACGCGATTTGGCGACAAGGCCGATTGATATGTGCTTTAGAAGCACAC
>JBAGKK010019214.1:0-11566 GCA_037177015.1 Euceroptres primus | reverse complement strand
AGACTAGAAAAACACACATCTTATATCCATAATATAATCGGTCGAAGAATTGCTTGATTTTCTCAAATCGATTACATAACTAGTATTTAGTTCAATTGAGTTTTAAATATATACAATACATTTAATAAGAAAAAAATTTTACTAAATGCAATGAAATATGTAATGATGAAATGAAAAAATATGTTTCCAATATTTTTATTTACAAAAAGTAAAGAAAAAATTTGCCACATAATTCTATTTATTAACAGTTAATGTAAGTAACACAATATAAAATTATATAAAATACAACAATTTTAAACTATTCATAAACACAAAACATAATTGAATTGACATAACATGTGGCGTATAGTTTACATATACTTTACACAATACTTTTTCTTAAACGTTAAATGACAAAAATTGAACAGTCGCAGCTTTTAATCTTTGAGGATAAAAAGTATCGTGTATTAAATTGATTTTATGTTTTTCTTAAAAGCATAAAAATTCCCGATGTACGGACTCGTCAGCTTGCTCTGACCACTTGCCAAGACCTTCTGAATTTTCCAATAATTGTAGATTTTCCTTTAGGCGTTCTAATAACACGTAAATTTTTAATGTTATCGACACTCCAGTTGCTAGCAAGGCATTTTTCAATTCACAAAGCAATTTAATAATGTTTTCAATGGGGCCTTTTACTTTTAAGGAAAAACAAAAATCAACTATTTTTTTCATAGCCTTGAAAGCAGATATAAATGGAACAATAGCTAATACACCAACATTTGCGTATATTTCTTTATCAAGTAATTCATCAACTTCTTTCAACAATTTTCTGCAAACATTTCCTTCAAAGATATCTCCATGATAATTCTTCGAAATCAGCTTAAGTTTCAGAGGCCATATCGATGCTTTTTCTCGACCGACAAGCGGTATCAGTCCATTCCAAAAGAGGTGATTAACGAAACCTTGAAGCAAATGTATTTCGGAAACAAAACATTTTTCCAACACACTAATATCATCTTCTTGAAAAATTGGTTCGTTTACAACACTGTGACATTCTTTAGACAATTTTTTGTTTTTACCCAATGAAACTTATTTAACGTGGTCCTTTTTCAAATCCCCACAAGTTTTAAGCGAATTACTTTTATCATGCAACAGTATTTCATCATTAGTTTTTTTACAAAAATTTCTCAAATCTCTCAGACATGGAAACATAGATGTTGCAGTTTGCTGTCCATTAATTATTAATAGAAGTTTGAAATCACAAACGAATTTAAAAGATACGTCAATAATTTTCACTAAATCGAAGAAAAATTTTATATTATTGTACGCTTCCTTTATGTCTGGAACTATGCAAATCGAAATCAGTTTTTTCGCGCTAGTTGATTTGAATGCTACATTTTTATTTTTCGGATTTATTTTCCTTCGTTTTGGAGAAATAGTACATAAATCGTCTTCACTCGATGAGTCATCAGAATTTTCTTCGCTGTTTGAAAACTTTGAAATTATTGACATAGATACTTTAAATAAACCTTGGCCGCTATCTGCCATTAATTTAACGGTATATTCACCTACTATGTTACGTCTCTCCAAAACTTCATATAATAAATTACTTGCATTAGCCCAAACAACAGGCCCTTTTTCTTTACTTTCATTTGCTGTTTCAAATTCAAAAACGTCCGTTTGGTAAAATTTTTCTAATAAATTAGATCTATCTATAACGTGCTCTCTATAATTCACCGGCACAGATTTTCTGCCTGCAGTACTCCGAATGAAAGTAGACAATTTTTTCCTGTGATTATTATATAATCCACTATTTACTTGAAACGAATCGAGACTGTCAGTTGCAAATTAAATTTTGTTATATTTATTATCTTTAAAAAAAGTATTTTTTTTATTTCCTCCGGTATTCAATTTAATTACATCTCTAGTGACTTGATTACTACTATATTAAGATATTTCTTGCAAAATTGATGAAGCAACATGTTCCTTTTGTTTGTGAGGTAATTTTTCATTGATCAGTTTCATTACATTACTTCGAATATTGCGTTCTCGTCTTACACGTACACATAAATGAGGTATACCTTTACCTAATTTTTGCAGACATTTTTCACACAATTTAATTATTGGCATGCTTACACTTAACTTTGTAGGATTTTTGCTTATGGAATCGCGTAGCTCGTTAGAATCATCTTCTACACAAATATTTACATTTCGCTTCTGTTGCGCAAGAACGTTATTTTCTTTATGACTGGTGGATCTAGATGTCAAACAAATATAGCAAGAACAGTCCACTTTATCTTGAGATCTTGTCACTTTTGGTAATTGCATATCAACGTAATTTGGCATTTTTTAATAGGCCTCTTCAATATACCTTTATTGTGCTCAGACAGGGTCCTGCGACACGTTGAACATATACTTAGAGGAAATTTTTCACTGCACAAATCATAATTTTTGTCTATTAATTGCTTAATCAATTTACACAAATTATCCGTTATTTTGAAGTGAATTAATTTTTTATTACGTACAATAATTTTACGTCCACAAGGTCCTCATATTTTTCGACGGTTTTCTTCATGATTTAACTTATGATACGGATGTATATTCAAAACTTTAGAATAAGCTTATTATCAACAAAAATTGGTAACTTAATACTTAAATATTTTAATACTTGATACTGTTATTTAATTTTATATTTTTTAAATATAATTTTCACGATTCAGTTAATCAAATTATGTATAAGAGTGGTGAAACGGATCATACCTACAAGACGATGGATAAGAAACTGATAGCAATATATAATAGACACTACGTGACGGCCGATGTAAACTACTCTTTCTAGGAAGCATTTGTAAGCACTACATAGTTTAAGCCGACAAAACTATAATGAAAGCGGTACATGTAAACATTCTACTATTCAATCAATCAATATCAGTTTTATTTAAAGTCTTAAGTTTTGGTTATTCGTTATTCTATGTTTATTTTATAACTTTTGTATTTACTAGACTTTTTTTAATGCACATATTTTGAATACTTACAGTTTTTTTAAGTACTGACTGATTTTTAGTATTAAAATCACGAGGAATACGATACATAATAAAAATTTAATATGATTATAAAAGCATGATACTCTTAATGGAAAATAAGCAATTTAGATTTTAAAAATCGTTTTTTAAGCATAAATTCAAACAGGAGACATCGAGACACTTATTGTTGGCAGCTCCGTCAAACTTTTTTTCCCTTCCGGCCTACCGTGCCCAGTCTCTTTAGTTGGTTCGCCTGATAAGTTTAGATCAATGGCTTCCTCATCCGACTGTTGATCCAACGTAGGTCCCGGGAAGTGAACCTCCATCAGATGCCTTAATATCGAATAGGGTGTCTCAGTCACATCTCCCGTTGGTAAAATTAATGCCCTTAGTTGACATGAAGAGTTACCTTTTAAGGTTCTCTGGAGTCGTGCAGTGTCAGGTATATTTTCTATGCTCTGACAATACCCTCTCCATGATTCATTTTTTGCAATCCGTATCTCGTTGTTATACTTCGTGATAGCAACCGTATACAAATCCTACGCTTTAGTCTTCCTAGCCCTATTAAAAAGTCTTCTAGAATCCTTTCTAAGGGTTTCGAGCCTACTATTCCACCAGGGAGCATCCCTGTCTACTTTCTTAACACGGTGTGGGCAATTATCTTCATATGTTTTACGCAAAGTCTGATGGACAATGTCTACCGCAAATTCTATATGCTCGATGGACTCGATCCTCGTCGACACAGCTTCAAAAGGTCCACTGATGTTATCTCTATAACCATCCCAGTTCGTTGCTCTTGGGTTTCTGTATCTCTCAGGATCGCGTCCATCCACTTTTAGAGAAAAACATATGTGTCTATGATCAGACGAAGATGTTTCATGTGATACATGCTATCCCTTAAGCTGATCACTTACACGTAATGAACACAAAGTTAAAACAATTACCTCTTGACATCTTACAGTCACAAAGGTAGAAGTATTACCCCGATTTAATAAAGTTAAATCAGTTGTTATAAGGTAATTCAATAAAGACTCACCTCTGTTATTGATGTCCTTACTGCTCCATAGTCAATGATGCGCATTTGCATTACATCCAATGAGTAGTGACCATCCTCTCGCTTTGCAGTATTCCACCAGCCGCCTCCATTCCTCAGATGGTGGTTGGTCTGGAGCGTCAAATGGTAGGTACGCTGAGCAGATCACCAAGGGCTGACGTAAACCTCCTGATTGGTGTTCAATCTTTATTGCTACCAAATCTCTGAAACATAATCTGGGTAAACTAATAAATTCAATATCACCTCTGACATATAATGCTGCCCTAGATGTCTCACCAGTCTTACAATATATGATAGATCCGTTCTTCTGAGTAATGCCCTTAACATCTGCCTTGTATCACCAAGGTACCTGTATAAGGGTAAAAGCCGATTGTTCCACTATTAAGCGTCTGCTTAAGATTGCAGACGCTGCTTTAGCGTGATGAAGGTTGATTTGGATAAAATACAAATCCGATGAGCATAGTTTCCTATTGCTCACCTTCTTCTCCGCCTTTTTCTTCTGAGGATGTTGGCAAAAGTTTGTCACTCGGCTTTCCTTTGGTGAGGATTTTAAAATTTACCTTCTTCAACCCGTACTATGGTCTGCATTCGAGTTTTTTAAGAGCCTCGGCTGCAGCATCATCAACACGGAAGATTAATTGTGTCACGTTTTTCTCCGCTTTGACATCGATTACCTTCCATTCCTCCGTCTTTAAAGTCGGATTCTGGACTGCCAATCTCTTCAAGGCGGACGCCGGTTCCACTAAGGTTCCGGGTATCCAGGTCATTATTTTGACTGTTTTAGGGAGATCTTTACTTTCAATAATCTTAATCCTGGCTCCCTCCCATGAATTAAGATCCCTAGCAGCTTCAACGAGCCACGTTCTGGACACTTCATCAGAACAGACAATGATGAAGGCATTGTTCTTGAATCGGAAATCCTCGAACCCAGGAATCACGTGTCCTGGTTGGACCCCGTCGGTTCTCATCTCGAGTGCCGATTAAAGGCCTGTTCAGCGCTGAGTTTGACTTCTGGGAATCCCTGAACGACGATAGCCATTTTCAGATGGCTCTGAAGGGCCTCTCGATAAGAGATTTCAGGGTCCTTGACCCGCACCTTTTTCGTCAATCTGGTTTCCTTCAGAGTGCTGCCATCCGAATAGGCCCTTTTAGGGGTACCCATTTGGGGGGCCACTGCGTCCTCCAACTTTTTCTGGAGGCGTATGTGCCTTTTCCCTGCTGCACCCGAATTTTTAACTCTTTGTGGCTTAACCGTCAAGGATGGTCTGCCGGTTTTGGCATCGATTACAAGTTCATTTAAGTCCTTGCTTCCCGCCTCACCAGAAGATCCACCCGGGACCGCCTCTCCACTTTGCCTTTCCGGAATATGCAATTGAGCTCCTTCGGAAGTATCTATCCTCTCAGGTAAGGATTTCTTACCCAAGGGGGTCAATGAAGACTCCCTTCCTTCAATTTTGTTTTTGTTCTTAAGATCTTCCATACTGATCCCACGAGTAGCTAGGGAAATAATTTTCCGCCACTACATTGTCCTGCTTGTAGTGGTAAGGTATTTTTACTCTGGGAGGTCGCCCGTTATCCCAGGACACCGTTCACGATACCATATCCCGGTACCATTCGTTCTTCGGCACGGTGGTTAACACCTTGGATTGGGGGCTAACTGGGACATCGAGAGCCACTCGACGATCGCTGCTTAGTCAAACCACCACAGGTGCTATTCACCTTACTAACCACACTGAGAGAAAAAAAACACATGCTGTCCTCTATGTAGTACAGCAGCGCCACCATGGAGTTTGGCGTAGTAGTCAAACTATAGCGGGGCAATAGCCATCTCTTCTAGGGCACCTACTGTCCCTTTCGCTTGGTATGACTGTAGCACGCATACAGCTGGCGCTGCTGCTGCACGGTTCCGGATACGCGGCTATCTCGACTGGGGGCCCGGCTGTCCCTTTATAAGAGAAGATCACTGGCAGTCAAATTGGCTGAGAGGCTATACTCTAGAGTACTGTTTGTACACTTTTTTTCTCTCAGTGTAAGAACTAGATTGTCTAACCGGGTTTCACCGCTCCGGTATCCAGGTCGTAACTACCCGCAGCAGTTCTAGGCCTCCCCACCGCGGCCAGGTCTGAACTCAAATTCTGCTTGGGTAGGGAAAATTAATTCCCACCCACAAAGAGTAGATGAGTTCATGCGTCCCATAGAGGAGGTAATTTGTCTTATTTTATGTCTAAAATTGGCTTTAGAATGTCAGTGTAACACGGATCGTATGAAAAAGATATTACGATGCTTTTTTTTTGCGTAATAGAGTTCATACGCCTCTTTCAAATTATAACCATGATTTATACCTAGTGAGCAGTTTTCATGGACTTTTGCACACCTCGCTCTTGTGTGACAAACTGTATTAAAATAAATTTAATTTAAAATGACAAAACAATTATTATATGTTAATTCTATATTAACTCTATGCTTATTTCACTTTGATGATTTCAATAAACATCAAATTTTAGTATAAGATTTTTAAATGTACCGCCAAAAAAAGCGACCGTCGGTAAAAAATGCTAATCAGGTAGCATAACCTTCTTATTTTTTTTCAAATCGAAATTCCCTTTCCCCACTCATTCAGTAATATTTTAGCAGCTTATTTTTTTAAATTTTCGCTCTTTAATATCAGCACGGTTGCGTGATTTTCCTGCTTTTGGCTCTTTAGCATTCCGCAGAATTCTCGCTGTTGTTTCGCGTATTCACAATACAACCCAATACGCCAATTTCTTTCACGCGCATTCACCGTGCGGCATTTCCAACACGCCTGACGCACTCCGAATACTTTTTTTCAACAGGGAAGACATACCAGGCGATGAATTAACAAGCAAGTTCTACGCTGCTGAAAGTAAAAGGATATAAATGCTATCAATTTTAATCATTTTCTATCTCCAATATGGAAAGGGATAAGAAAAATTTATCTTCAGTCTATCCACTTGTATATTCTTCTGCCCTTCACCTATCAACGTCTGTCTTTTTCTAACTCATTTAATTAGCATATCTCATTTAATCTCCCCGCTTCTATCCCAACTTGTCTCTCGTCCCATCCATCTCTATCTTTTTCTATCTCTTTTGCAATATTATCATCCGACTGTATCTTTCAATCTTCTTTTCTCTATACCATCCTATCCCTTGACTATCAAAATCTCTTTTTCTATCTCCTTGCAAATATACTGATCAGCCTATCTCTTTCAATCTCCTCTTTTCTGTCCCAGTCTTTCTCTCGACTATCCAACTCTTTCTTTTTCTATCTCCTGATAAATATAATGAATAGCCTATCTCTTTAAATCTACTCTTTTCTATCCCAGCCTATCCCTCAACTATTCACCTCTGTTTTTTTCTATCCCCATCAAAATATAATGAATAGCCTACCTCTTTTTATCTTTTCTTTTCTATCCCCGTCTATCTCTCGACTATTCAGATATATCTTTTTTTATCTCCTCCTAAATATAATAAATAGCCTATCTATTTTAATTTCCTCTTTTCTATCCCAGTCTATCTCTTGACTATCCAATTCCATCTTTTTCTATCTCCTTTTAAATGCAATGAATAGCCTACCTCTTTCAACCTCCTCCTTTCTGTTTCAGCCTATCCCTCAACTATTTGCCTCTATCTTTTTCTATATCCTGGTAAATATAATGAATAGCCTATCTCTTTTAATCACCTCTTTTCTATCCAATCCTATCTCTTTCAATCTCGTCTTTTCTATGCCAGTCTATCTCTCTACTATTTAGATCTATCTTTTTCTATCGCATTCTAATTACAATGAATAGTCTATCAGGAATTTTTTGGAAACTTTTTTTTTATCAAAACAAATTCGAAAAAAGAGCTATAACCGACGCCTTGATGGTGAAATTGGTGTTGACGTAAAAAGTTTTGCAATTACAGAAGTCAATTAAACAATATTTTATTTTGATAGAAAAATAGTTGCAAAAACTTCCTGAGCATTTAACTTTTTTGAAAATTTTCAGCAAATTTAATATAAGGGTGCCGATTCACGGAGCATTATTTTAACTTAATCTTTGAATTAATATTTAGGATCTTGGCTAATCAGACTTGTCATAAACCAACAAAATAACGTATTAGAAATTAACCCTAGAGAAGAGACGGGCATAATAGGACGGGCAAGCACAACGGGACGTTAATGCGAAACTCAATTGCAAGTGGTTCAATTCATCAAATGAGTGATGAAATATATATTTACAAGAATAATAATTGTTACTCTAGTAACACTCTAGTTCAATTTGCAAGTAATCTACGTCAATTTGCAGTTGAATTTAGCATTAATGCCCCGTTGTTCCTCCCCGGTCTATTATGCCCGTCTCTTTCCTAAGTAAAATAATAATTCGATGATAAATTCAAAACAGTGCTTCGTAAAAGGTACCGTCATATCTTATTTTTGTAAATTTGTCGAATAGCCGCCTTTTTCCTTGACAAAGATATAAAAAAGATAGACGTGGATAGAAAAGGGATAGAGAAGGAAGTATTGAAAGCGATAGAAGTAGAAATATACAAAAAGACACAAAAATATAGACGTGGATAGGCGAGGGATATAATAGGATAAAGAAGGGTGGATGAAAAGAGGTAGGCGTGAAGCGTGAATCGAGATTGACAATAAAATAAAAAAGATGGATGTTGATAAAAAAGGGATAGGCAGAGATAAAGAAGTGAGGATTTAAGAGGATAGGAGTAGAAGTGATGAGTGATATTTAGTTTTCACACAGACCTCCCAGCGTCTTCCGTTAGTTTAGTCAGCTAAGCGGTCGGCTATAAACTCGATGCGTGCGTGTATTTAGGATTCGTTCCTTCGTACTTGCGAATTTTTCAGTGTTATAGGTGTTAGCGATAAGATTAAAGTATTATGTATGCAAATTTAAAAAATAATTAGATATGCTTAAAATATGAAAATTCAAAATAAGTTTAAAATTAAGGCATAGAAAGGGATTCAAATTTTTTAAGGAATATACACACCAAGAAATAGAAAGAGATAGATATTAACGTCACAGGAATAGACGGAGAGATAGGAAGAGATACAGACTGAGACATTGAAAGAGATACAGACTGAGGGATAGAAAGAGATACTGTTTATGGGATGCGAATTGGGTACTTGGAAGAGATAGAAAAGTTTTATCTCTTTCTATCCCTCAATTTCTATTTCTTTCTATCTCTTTAGTTCCAGCAGGGATAGAGATGAGATCATATTCAAACCAGATGTCAGTTTTAAGAGACAACTTAAAACTGCATTTCTGGTCCACGACTTTTTACCCTTTTTCGATTTTGTTTGTCTTTTGACATCTCCAAAATAAGTCATCGTTATTAAACACTGCTGGATTTCCACACGTTGTAGAATTCACTGCTTTTCTAAGTGCATTGTGCACTTGCAGGAATTTTATTAATTTTTCTTAATCCTCACATAGCTACAAAAACCCAAAACTCGACATCTCGCCCCCGTGACAATCCATATCGTTCAGACGATACTGATTGTTAATGTGTTAGTAAAAAAATTATACAGTCGTAACTCCAACATGTAAACTTCCACCATGTCATATTCTCTGCTACTAGTCTCGATCGTTTGCCCCTACTCTCAAGAAGGCGTTTGCGCAGATAGTTTAAATCCACACATGGATACATACGTGTCTGCGCAAATGCCTGCTGCGCAACTTCCAACTTCCTCTCCAGGCTACCTCTATCAAGTAATAACTCCCCCCGAAATTATGACATAGTGGAGGTCCGACTGTACTTTATATTCAAATATTTAAAGTTGCCAACCTAACGTTTTGGTATTTAAAAACTATTTAAATACTTCAACGCCATCTAGTTGAAAACCCGCGAAAATTTGAATTTTTTCTTTTCAATTTTAATTAATTGGTTAAATGTTTAATGTGTTAAAATAACTTGATTAAAATTTTTCAAAAATTCGAATAGTTTTGTTTAAACTAATTCAATTTAAAGTCAATTAAATACAGTATATTACAAATTTAAATGTTCTATAACACAAAAATTTATGTAGGTAACACTGTTTTCCCTTTGAAAGTAAATGTAGCAGACAGGTTTTAACCTCTAAAAGCTCCTTCGCAACAGGTGTGTAAATAATAAATATAAAGTATTTTATGAATAAATACGGAGATGAATAACTATGGATGAAGTTAAGTATGAAAAATATATGAAGAATTAATTTGTTTTAAGCTCTCCCACTTGGTTTTTGGTTTTTGAACTAAAATAAAGTGGAAAAAAATATAACTACTGTGAAAAAGCCGAAATTGGTAAAAGCCGCTTATCTGCATAATTACCATTTTCTGACTAATATAGGTATTTAAAGGCAGCAATCTAAGCTTTCTTGTTAGGCTAAAAAAAGAAGAAAAATACCTCAAATTCGAAAGAAAATCAAAATATTTGATTTTTAAAGATCGAATACTTATTTTTTCAGAAAATACGTACGATCAATGGAAAGGGCGTGAAAAACCCTATCAAAATTCTAGAGGAAAAAAATTGATTTTATTTATATCAACAGAGTTATAAATCATCAAAATAGATGGTATCCGTACAAAACTAAAAAAATTACACCCCCTTCCTATCGGAAAATATGCGTCCTAACGACAAAATTTTTTTCCATAAACTACCATCCAATAGGACTGCACTTTATCCGACTTTGAGCCCCATCGATTTTTGAGGTTGGGGAAGTTGAGAAATATTGCCCCATATATCTTAACTGTAGTCCTATATTAACAAAGGCATGAATACGGCCGTGTTTTTCATGCCTGTTGAGCGAACCTTAAGTTTCGATTTTCAAGGCCATAGATATACAATGGCCATTGTATATTGCCGTCAAAAAATAATATTAGGATAATATGTCATGTAGGATCCTATATAGGAATTTTCAGTAGGGAAATTTATGTGAAACGAATGCCTAAATTAAGGCTTTTGAGTCCATGCCAAAAAATTTCGGAAATTGTGCAAATGCCTTAGTTTCCAACTGCTTTTACGCCAAAGGGATTCAGGTTAAAAAATTTAATTTCTGAATTTGAGTGAAGTTCCGAAGGAACTTTGAGATTGCAGAGGAGGTGGAAAGACGCGTTTTTTCCGAAAAAAACGAAATCTTGTCCGATATCCGAGATGAAAAATGTGCAAATTAACACAGGCACAAGCATGAGAGTGAAAACATAGGTGCGAGAAAGAGAGGAAGACTTGCTGTTGTTGTGTATCTTGGAGCCGTAAGGTGCAGACATCTCGCGACAGAAGTTGTAAGCACGTAACTGTGCCTTCTTTCCGCGAATTAACAATGTGAATAAGAAATGTCTTAAATATAATTTTAAGTAGTTGGTAGGACTGCTGAAAAGAGATGTGATGGTGGGGAGGGACGCGTGAGAGCAATTTAGTTTAAGTCAGTCAAAAGAAAACGAGCGAATGGTCGACAGTGAGATCGAAGTGTGATCAGAACAAGCGAGTTGTCGCGAGAGCTGTGGCTCGTAATCGG
>JBAGKK010019203.1:0-11566 GCA_037177015.1 Euceroptres primus | reverse complement strand
GGCGGTCTCGGGTAGATGAGGCAATGAACTTTCGAGTTCCAAATGCTGATAAATAATAATAATAATAATAATAATATAATATATAAGTATAGAAATATTTCATTCTAATTTACTAATCATCAGATTTTTTATTTCTAACAGAGCTTTCTTAACGGTTTAAAAAACAAACTTAGTCACAAAAGAAATTCGAAAGACATCAAAAGAAAAAAGATTTTATTATAGCATGAATGTCAATTTTTGCGGCAAATATTTTTGAAAAAATAAAATTTTTAAATATCAACCCTCAGATTCCTATAAATTTTCCCTGATGAGGAAGTCTACATTCGCTTCGAAATATGTTGAAACACTGTAGTAATAATTCTCTTGGTCATATATTTATCACTAATGAGCCAAAAATTGGGTTTTAGGAAGTTGGAATTTTATGCTGACCTTCTTGTATAAAGTTTGTTCATTACACAATGTGGTTTGTAAGAAGTGGAATTTCTTTTATCTGGGTACATATTTCAGTTTAATTAATCAAATTAAATGAATTCTTTAAATCTCGAATTAAAGACTTGCATTTCTGCTATGGAAATTTGAATATTTAATTCCAGAGGACAGCAATTGGACTATCATACTATCATATTGCATTAGCCTTATTTCATTTCAATTTGTGTTTAAGTTTGAGGAAGCTTAATATTTGAAAACAAAATAGAGCTAGAGGGTGATATGTACAATTTCAAAGGCATTAGCTCTACAAAGTACCAGGAGTATTGTGATATCCGAGAAATGCTAATATTATGACAAGTGACAATATTATTGTACCTATTGCACGTGAATATGTAAAGCAAAGCTCAGCTTCAAAACTCTTCTAGAATAATGTGAAATTATTTAGATTTATTATAAGTAAATATTGCCAAGTGCAATAATACTATTTTTAGTCGATTTTCTTAGATGTTTCACAAATTAACATGTTTTTAAATTAACTTCTAAACTATAGTGTCTTATATTGCAAATTAGATGTTCTAGTCTAGAGACTTTTGAGGACCACGATTTTTCAGGATCGTCCATGAAAAAGTTAAGAAGTCATGAATGTGCTATTTGCCGCGAACTTCTTAAAGTATCGACAAAGATTACTATAGTTCGTGAAGAATCGAACTTTCCTTGAGACTGCCTTCGCCTTGGATTGAAAACTGAGTTGGCGGGAATGAATAAGCACTTTCTCGCATTAAGCTGAAGAAGATCCATGATAATAATGAAAATTAAATTCACCAAATTTTGGCACTGAGTAAGAGAAGGTAAGGGATCTTTATTACTACAACGCAACGGAAATCCTAGGCTCAACGATTTTCACGGTTATCATCACCTGCATCCCATCATGAGCAGACCAATCCCCAAGCTGCTCCAGTCATTTTCAGTGTCGAAACGTTAATTTCCAGAAAGTAACCAGCACCACTCAAGATGTACCTACTTAATCGATAACACGTAAAAACTAGCAGAGTAGCAGCGTTTGGCAGCTGAGCTAGTGGAACGCGAAATTGCTGACCATAACGATCAAAAGTAAAAACAAAAAGGTTTAGATTACTTGACGCTATGCCAAACTTCGTTTAACGACAAAGTTCTTCTATCTAAAATTAAATGTGATTTTATTATATCAAGTTTTAATCTATAGGACATAAAATATAAAATATTTTCCAAAAATCATTGAAAGAAGGTCTAACCATTCCATAATAAACAACGATCAGAGAAATCAAATTCAAATGGAAACTTTGATTTTCACATCTTGAGTCTTGAATCATTTCAGCATTGAGGTTTTAATTCTTGATCTTAAAAATCATAAAAATAGGTAATTCTAATGGGGAGAAAATGGATAAGTTATTCAGATTTAACTGTCTGTAAAATTATTCAGTATCAAGTGCCTTTTTCTGATCCTACTCTGAGAATTGAAAGTACCCTCTCGACCTTGATTAACGAGTAGCACATTATTCGAGTGGAATCACTTAACACGGGAAGAATTATTGATTTGAGAATGTGGATGATAGTCGATATTGGAGGAATTTCGTTTCATCTTTCCAGAAATAAAATTTCGAGGTGCATCCGTCATCAACGAAGCAAGGTTGTACTTTAAGCGAATTTTTCCGCAAGATGGTATGAGGGCCATATAAAAGGATGTGAGTGCAGCAGTCCAAGAAATCTAGAATATATTGGTTTCCGCGGTTAACGCTACCTGTTTCGGTGTCAATTTCTATTTCCTTCTCCAGCTTCTTTTCAACGTTCAAGTTAGCAAGCGTGAACACAAAAAAAAACAATACTAAAATATAGAGAAATGTATAGACAGAGCTTTGGCTTAAGAACACCGATTGTCAGTAAGGAAAAGCCAAACCTGAACAATGCATACTATTCACGTGGGAAGATAATTGATGCAAACCAAAAGCAGACAATATACAATGCAGGGAACAATAAGATAGTCAGTTCCTTTATGCTGAAATTTTCAATACATCCTGTATGATGGCTTGAGTAATAGACGACAATAACAAACTAAATTAAATTGCGGTAATGTATATCTGCCGTGTTTTTGTAAAACACCGATAAGATGAATCTCTTCAATTAGACAGCAGTGATAATGTGAAAACAAGTTAAAAATGTGTTTAGAAAATAATAATTTATTCATTCATCAAGTCCCTGTTCAGTAAAATGTTACTCTTCAGATTCTAAACGTGGAAAATCGAATCTTATTCACTTTCCAAGTGTGCAAGACATTAGCAAGACTGATGACCGATGCAGTTAACATTGGCTGAATATTAACTTGTTTAAGTTTCTGATAAACTAATCAGCTTCCCAGCTTCATCAGTTGATTGCTTAATCAAACAGGTTATAATCGGCGATGATGGAATCGACAACTAAATATCAACATTGCGGCATGTAACCACAATCTCGTTTCGTCACTAAATCTTAATTATTCTGTCAATTTTTACCCATAAAAAATCCTATTCAATTCCTTACAGATTAGAAATTATTATACTTTTAATTGAATGATATAAAATCGACGATATAGGACGTAATTTAATCAATAAAAACCGATAACTTCATTGATGAGTAATTTAATTTTTTGATTATGATTTTATGAGTTCTTTTTGATTTTATACGAAATTCATCTAAATTTTATACCTTTGTTAAAGAGAACAATTACATTTTTTGAGTCTTCCTTGACCCGTGACCACTCCGAAATACTCTAAAAAACTAGTCTACTTCCTAAAGCTTATGAAGTTTAAGCCAAAATTTGGTTACTAAAAAAGTTGAAAAACAATGTTCAGTTTTTTCTAAACATTAAACAATTCAAAAAACTACGTCCCTTAGAATCATTAAGAAGTTCAATTTCTATTCTAGAAGGACAACCTCCCTAGATTCCGTACCTTGATAGTCTATAAAACTGTACATACTCAAGAATTCTATTCAATATATAAGAAACAAGTCCAAGTGAGCAATTTGAACAAACATGTCTCTTCGGAGAACAATAACCTTGCGTTGAAAATCCAGCACTTTAGCTTCTATCCGTCAACGTCACAAGCAATAACCTCGATTGAGTAGCTAAACAGCATTAGAGCCTCAAATCGTAACTCTTAATACAAGCTAGGATCAATATCTCAGCTACATTAACACTTTATGTGACATGTACAAATTCATTATTTCCTTCAGAATATTGGTTCGAGAAGGCGGACTATTTTCGCTCACGTATTAGCTAGTCAACGTCGATATTGTCTCAAGTACAGTCTTCAGGGAGTAAAGATCAGATGATGGGGTTCAGTGCTTCTGGTTAATATGAGTAATCGATTATGACGTCAAAGGAGTGAGCCTGTGATGGTGATGATGGTGACGTCGTGAATTACTGCATAATCGGACTTCCTATAATACCATCCTGAGTGAAGAGCGAATACGCTTAGACTCACGTCGGAAATGGCAAAATTATCGGTTTTCGTTCAAACGTTTTATCATGTCGCAAACCAAACTTATCAAAGTTCATGGCACGAACCAGCAAACGGGACACCGTGACCTCTACACTCGTAGTGACGCGGAAAGATAATTTCGTTTAGTGAACGCTGCACTAACTAGAGCTAGCGCCTCACCAACGTCGATCGGAAAATGTCGAACGATGTTGTTATGTCTCTCTTTTTAACGTGGCATGGAACGCTTTGGACGTCTCATGCGTTTCCCTTCCAACTCGATTTTCCGCCTCGATAGTACGATGTTTTCAACTGGTATTGCCTCCCAAAGTCTAACAACCTGCACTGCAGGAAAAAAATACATTTTAGCATTAGCGCAACTATGTCAGATGTGGTTCCGAAATCTGGAACGACCTACAAATATTTTATCATTAATTTTTTAGATAAATTAAATGCTTGCATTATTTGACTTCTTAAAATAAAGTAGGAAGATTAGTTTATGAAAGAGAGGCGAGACACGAGTTATATATGAATTTAACAATCAAGCATTTAAATTTAGAAGAAATTCCCTCCTCCTTGAGACTCTAAATAAACTCGAGTTAAATTCGAAATGGATATGCATCTGCTTATTTATTTACGTAATTTCTGTCTCGCAGCGAAATCAACATGACCCTGGGTAAACGAAAATACCCAGAGGACGAATGGTGATTCAGAAGTAGTTATTGATCTCTGACTCGAGTTTCACGGTAAGTAGGAAAGAAGACAAGGGAAACAAAGTTCAAACTTTCCTTGACTAGGCAGAAACTCCAGGGCATGACGGTAATTGAGACCGAAGAAGCAGCTGTATTACGAGAAACAAAATCAACACGTAGTTTCTATCAATTCCTCACGTGGACAAGTGCAAACTATAGGACTATGACTTTCCAAAAATATCTCGAGAAAGTTTCATGTATAATGTGCAAAATTCAAGCCTAAAGGAAACATAAATTTCGGAGAATTAGAATCTTTAAAGAGAGTTTTTAATCTTGGAATTACATAAAGAAAGAGTTAATAAGGTAATTTTTGAAGAATAAGAGATTCTTGACATTACTCTAAATATCGACTATTTTCTATCAGTTTTGAAAGAACGTTTGGGGAAAGCAAGAAAGCATTGCAGAGTCAAAAAGATTGGAAAACAATCGTGGGAAAGGATGATAAAAACCGATACAGATTTGGCAAAATCTGGAACGAAAATAGAAAATGTAAATCCGGATCAGAGTTCGCTGTCGAAGCGGCAAGCCGCTGCACCAGATAGCTATAGCCTTAGGGTCAATGACCTCCCAGGCTGGTGCTCTTATCCCCGACCTATCATAGAAGACTCTAACGTTGGAAAACGTGCGATCTTTTCATCATACAATTTTGGCGCAGTGTCAGCATAGGTAAAAGGGTAGAAGGCAATAAAATTTCTTCCTAAGAAACATCCTTTACAGCTCACTCTCTTGACAAGAGAAACGTTCCTCCATTGACAACTATCTGCAATTTGAGATGCAGATGCTGCAAGAATCAAAAGTCAAAAACAAAATTCATTCATTTAAAATAAATGCAAAAAGTTGTAGCTTGGATATTTAAAGGTTAGCCTTTACGACTCAATTCGTGAATCCAATCCCTGTAAACATCTTCAACACTGATCTACTTTATGCAGTACATGCTTTGGTAAAAAACCTGGAATCTTAAATCGCATCAAATCTTCAATTTCAGAAAATTATCAGGAGTGAAAACGACAGAAGTAAACTGCCTCATATGCATGTTCCATTTTCCGAGAGATAGTATTAAATCTGTTTCCCCTAACCTTTCACCAATCGGTACCAAGCAGGTATCAGAGCTATTTGATAATAGCTAAGATAACACTAATACCGGTATCAGAGTCTTAACGACGGATCGTAAAATGCTTTGGTAGAGATTTACGCTAGTGAAACATCGGATCAGTTTGCGCGAATCAGATCACTAAATTGCTGCGACAAAGTCAGATCTGCATTATGCAGACACGATGAATCAGGTTTGAATAGTGAGATAGGTCGGTGCACTGTTGCTGTTTATGTAGATATAGATGAGTCGAATATAGTTGATGCGCGGGCGCAGATGCGACCATTTTTGCCGTCGGAGAATCAGATGACGCGGAATCGATCTCGTGAAGTCACGAAGGAATGAAGAACAGGTTCGAGGACAGAATAGTCAGCAGCACAGTACCACGTGCGACGATTTTGCCATTCCGGGTAGAGGGTGAAAAGGTCGAAAAGGTTTCGTTCGACGTCGCTCGCGATCTACGTTCTGCGGCATACTAGCTCTGGTTCCCTGGTGCCCGCGGCACCCCTACCAACTCCCTAGGCTTCCCTTCCCCAGCAGCCGGTCCGTTCCACCCCCGTACGTCACTTCCTTCCTGCCACCCCCGCGAATTCGTGGAGGTTCAGAAAAGCAGCGGAACTACCACCACCTCTAGTATTCACATAATCGTCGAGATTCGAAACATGGAATCGTTAAGTGTTGTAGCGCGGATTGCGGTATGAAAGCTGATATTCCGATATACAACGATCTCGAAATTAGGTGTTTTCAAACTCTGCAGATGAGAGTTGACGAGAGTAATGAAAAGAACAGTTGGATCAATCTTTTCTTTAGAAGATTCCATTAAATCCGAAGTGAGATGAAAAAGGTCGGAGTCTTTCGCTTCTGGAATAGAAAAACTTCAAAGAGAGGGCTCGTAATTAATATTAATTGCAGTAAGCTCATAAAAAGTTAGATAAGTGAACCAGGACCATTTCCTATTGAAAATGGTTTCATGTAGACTTAGCTGACTCTTAAAATTGTGATTTTGATTTAAATTAGAAATGGAGGAGTTATAAGCAATTTAATTGTCCGTGGCTTGAGTACTTTTCAAAAAGAGTCGCTTTGTTATAGTATTGTATCATCTTTCCACTATCTATTTCGAGACGGGCTATAAGATATGAGTGTAAAAGAAGAGGGTTATCGCTATAGTTACATGGTACTAAAGTGACATTCTTCTTGAAAACGATCAAATCCGCATCGGGTGTCTATCACTTTGATGGACCTCTAGGGAATAATAGTGATAGGATTTTCAGCTTGAACAACTTTCACAATATTTTTGCCCAACACTTTTCAGATTGGAGTTAGTTTGGACGACTAAGAATTTTTCGTAATCGAAAAATGAATTTTCTGAACAGTGTTAAAGTCTGGGGCTTAATGTCTCTGTATAAAATATTTCTAGAGCTTAATACAAACAGATATTTGAATGACTAAATTAAAGTGAAGCAACTAAATGCATTTAAATGAATTTCAATTGTGTATTTTGACAAAAATATAGGGAGTTCAATTAGACCCAACTCCCAGGACTTTTGGCAAAGATGGAACATATCTATATTCAAGCGAATAAAGTAGGATGAAACAATTACTATCATTATTACTACAATTACAACTTTTTTTTCTTTGGCAACAGTTATTCGTTGCAATTAAGCAGCAATACTGGTAAAATGAGTGCAAGGTAGAATCAAAAAGTTTCCTTACGACTACTATTACTACTATCTGACTACGACTCTTGAAAGTGATTGCATTGAGATCAACAACAGTGCTTATCTCTGTGGAATGCTATTACATGCAGGACAGTAATAGGTATTCTGCTTGGTTGCATGGCTCAAGGGTAGTCTAAACAAAAACATGTTACATTAAAATAAAACAAGCCATTCAATGTTTTCAGAAGTGGAAAGTTTACTTATCAAATTACAAAATCATCAAATAAGGGGCTCAATGTGGATTTATAAAAATCAACTGATATCAGCCTAGGTCATATAGACTATTTTTCGAAATTATTCTAGTAATATTATTAGGGCATTTTTCTTGAATATTTCTGAAAAATAACTTCAATAATTGAAAATTGCCTAACCTTTTAGTACGTCTGAACTCTAAAGGTGGAATTTTTCCATCAGTGAGGGAATGTGAATGGGTCAAGTTTGAAATAATATCCCTTAGGAAATCGGAACGAAAAATCCTAGACGTGCTTATAGAAACACAGAAAATGATTCACCAAAGTGAAACCCCTTTCTTGTAGCAGATAAGTCTCTGGCTTACAAGCTTATTCGGGATAGTCCACATTTCGATGCAGGAGAGGATGAACTTAATCCTAAGCGATGGCTCGATTCAAAATTCTTTTTGCTTTATCGATGGTTTAGCTTTCTAGGCTACCGTTTAAAAGATCCTCTCAGCTTCTTTCCGCCTGTTTCGTGCAGACAGAAAACCATGAAAGCAGATTTTCTAAATCAAGGACTTCAACCATCTTTTTGAGATTGGAACCGAAAACTGTTAAAACTGTTTAAAATCACTAAACTCAAACCATTTATGGTATTCCAAACCTATAGAAACAATCATTATTTCAATCCTTTCAAAAAGTGTATTTACCATCTTTTGTTCAGTTGCTCCTCAATAAAATTGATGACTAGTGTATTCTGTCCATTAGAAAATTTACAATGTGGAAACCTACTATTGTACCCATTAATCAAAGGTTTATCTACCTTGGAATAATCCCCCGTGTTTTCCGACGTGTTGCACAGTGAAAATTACACTTTCACTGTTTTATATGCTATAAAGAGTTTTAACAATATCAAAAGGCGATAAATAAAAATTAAAAAACTTTTTTGTCAAAATAAACAACTGTTCTTTTTAACATCCTAGTTGAAATTTACTTTTTAATAAAAATTTCTTTACAGTTTTGAAATCATTTTTAATTTTTTAATCAATCAAAATGATTGATTAAAATTGTATGATTTCTCAAATCATGGTTTTCCGTTTTAAAGAAAATGAATTGTCTCTAACTACTTGACAAGCTTATAAAAAAAGCTATAGTAGAGGTAGATGAGATGAGTTCTATCGTGGAAAGTGTCGATATCTTGAAACTTTAACTGCAGATTTCAGAAAAAATCCGTGCCTCTGAATGTTGGACGAAACTACCATCCCTTGAGACTTCCAACAGCCGAGTAAGACATTTAGGGCACATACAAGTGCAAACCTGTATGAAACTGAGGTCTGTGCAACAAGTGCTGAAAATAACTGACGGGCAATTTATTAAATTGGTTCCTTTAAGAAAAGAAGAATTATCTGCATGCTTATTGGCCTATTTTCAAAATTTCTTCTAAGTCTCATTTTTCAAAATTTTTCTAAATCACTTTCTGAAGAACGAACAGATAGTTAATATTTTGAAATCAATACATACTACGTCCTGACATTATTCAACTTTTTATTTTTTGTTTAATATCTGAAAAATTGTTTTATTCTATTTCAATTTTCAATGTTTAAAATTGAAATTGATCAAAAAAAAAACTATTGACTGTAATTAAATTAATTTTCATTTGACGTCGATTAGAAAGGATAATGGTTTCGAGTAATTAATGACTGTCTGCATGCAGACAGTATCGTTTAATATTGTACAAGTTCAGATAGCAAGCTAGCCACAGGGATTTCTAGTCTGGTGCGAATGTATACATATGTGAGAAGATTAAAAGTGAAAAGAACAGACACAGATTTATATACGATTCCGTCTACAAGAGACAATGAATGTCTACCCATGTCCCAACAGACCAGAAAAATTAATAAGTTAGTCGACTATGGACCACAAATTCATCCGCTTATCAAACCCCATTTCGCTGCAATGCTTCTTCCCCTTCTTCTCTCTCATTCTCTATTCTTCATTCCCTCCCTTCACCCTTCTCTGTTCTTCGCGCGCTTTGCCTCTCTACGGGATTTTTAAATGAGAGTTTTAACGATCGACCTACATTTCACAGTTCCATTTACGACGGGTATCGCAAACAATGTCAAATACCACGTTAAAAATGCTAACTAGTGATGTCGAACTCTCGGAAGAGTTAAGAAAGTGAGGAGAGCATTGGGATTTCATTCTGCTAGAAACAGTGGAAAGCTAACTTGTGTGATATAACACTGCTCGAAAGATTTCTTTTTAAAAAGAGGAAAGTGTACAATGTACAAAAGCAAGTAAAAGTCTTTAAAAATCGGTGTGAATACTATATATGTACTGATTTTATAAAGTTTTTCATCCCATGTTGGATGACTTTTTAATTTTTTGATAACTAAGAAATAAAAGGGAAAAATATTTGTTTTTCCGTTTTAGTTTCAGATACTGAAGATGGCAATGCTTTTGATTTTCAAAAACCAAATAGTAAACCAACTTGAAGTCCTATTGTTTCGAGAAATAATCTTTTAAACCAAAATTGCAGAACTCAATTTCTATTTACAGCAATTAAATTTTCCCTTCTTTTTTTGACAGAAACTGTCTGCTGAAATATTTGAAATTTTACTTAACAGCAATAATATTCTGGAAGGGTTGTTTTGTTCCGGAAACTTTAAAGCTTCAATTTCCGGATGGCTGACGTTTGAAATGTGTAAACGAGAGAAATTGATAGCGCTTAACGATGGTTCAAAACTCGTGTAGAAACATTGCAAGTTCAACACATTTTCAAGAAAGTTTGGCTTACCTTGAGATGCGGCTGAACGAGAAGTTCTTGAAGTTCTCTAAGATCACCACGGTCGATATTTCTAACGTTTGACCTGTCGACGTCTCGAAGAACTTCCTCAACTTCTCGGGCTCGTTGAACTGCGTCTGTCTGTGGAGCTCGACATGGCACTGGCATTCGAGATGAAATTCTGTCGTAAAGCTGGAAAAAAAGTAATATCTTAATAATTGCAATATTCATGGGGTAGCATGGAATATAGTACATAATACATACATATGCTACACCTTCTTATGATCTTGAACTTACTGAGCTATATCTCAATTCAATTTAAGAAATATTTTTCTGTATGACAGAATGAGAATACAAATTAACAATGATTCTTAAAGAAAAAATTGAAACTGAATCAGTTTCAAGTATTTTTCTGAAAACGGTTGTTATTTTGTTATTATGGTTTTCAGATACTTGAGGGATGTAACAAGAATTTGCGTCCTGTTTCTGATCAATTTTGTATACCGACCGTAAGTTAGAATAGGAACCCCTCTATTTCCATTTGCGAAGCTTATTTCAATTTCAAATAATTTTGCAACACCAGCAGGGTGCTGCCTGCATAATATCACATGAAGACGGTCAATTTTATTCAGAGTAGCAAAATATGTTTTGGAGCTGTTCTGATGCGCTACTACATTATAAACATCTCTATCGGCCCTAAATTATCAATCTACTGTTTCCTTTTTCAAAACTTTTTTTCACATAATTCAAAAAATATGAAGTTTGATGCATTTAAAATGATTGTTTTTGTAAGAAATCAATCTCATGAAGCGGTTGCTAGGAACCTAGAAAACAGGAGATTACTAGCGCCGTAGCACGCTCAGTTCTTTAAACAACAATCCACTTCCACACCAATGTAATTATTAAATATTGAAATATTTATCAGCAACAAATCTTCCTTGACATTAAAATCAAGTAAGAAATTAAAACCTCTGCTCTAATCTCATAATCTGATTATTTTTCAAGCTATGATAATTGGATAGAATGATGATTATTATTATACATATCACATACGCACGCGCACGGTCCAACGCTGTGAGGATCTCTTCGACTACCTGAGCAACCACTGCCATAAAAGCCTGACTGAAT
>JBAGKK010019202.1:0-30277 GCA_037177015.1 Euceroptres primus | reverse complement strand
GTAATCAGCGCATCAAAATACGTAAGTATACGTAGTTTCAAGAAAATCGTCGGTGGGTGCTTTTCGGAAGTATATCCTGATTGTCTTGTGCATTATACGAAGCCGTAAGCAGAGCAAAGCAAACGTAAGTGGACGTAAAAGAGCCCGCAGGGTCGACATAGAGTGACCGTGTTCCGCTCGTACGGTGTTGTTGTTAATCACAAAATTAGTAGTCGGAACCCGTGACATGCGATCAAAGCATTAAAAAAAAATGAAATAACAGTCAAATAAAAAAAGAATATTTTTTACTCGTGTGCTCTCTGAGTTGAGGTATGACCTTCGTTCTTGGTTTCGACTCATCATAATTCCCGGGTTAACGTTAAGTGACAGGAGTGCAAAACCTACCCTGTCACAAGGCTCAAAATTTCGATTCGGGCCCGCCTTTGAGATAGCGTCAATAATAAATGTCCATAATATTTACTAAATAATAAAAGCACACGTAGAATCTGGAAGTTGATAATAAAAAGTGGATTGAGACCGTTGTGGACTGGAGTTTTTCAAAGCTTTTATCGGAGCTTTAATTAAACTACCAGCTTTGTGTAGAGCCGAGGAAAGTCTAATCCGCAGCGATGCCAGTATAATCCAGGATGCCAGTAATTCCGCTCTTGCATAAAATTGTTTACTACGCTGTCCTTTTCAGAAAAAAAAACTTTTTCACTTTTTCACTTTTCTCCCAAGAGAAAAACCATTTAAAGGAAATGTTGAGATTTGAGTCAATCTCTCTAAAACCACACTTTTGTATGTTCACTTACTGCTTATAATTGTCAAATTACTCAATTTTTTATATTTATCTTCGCCATATTGTAGAATTATATGTACTTCAGTCAGATCACAAAAGGAGAAAAATTAAACTTTTCAATAGACTGAGAAATTCTGATGATAAGAATTTAAATTTTCCACTCTGAAAACTGAAGGAAGAAAAAATTAATTTTTCTCTTCCTTCAGCATATTGAAATTATTTATAAAAGCATTATCTGTTATTTTATTCTTAAATTGATTTTTGTGTAATAAACTAAAAATATTTTTATTTGACTTTCTGTGCAATGAATTAGTTTTACAAAGCTATTTCAACCCTCAGAAAATCAAATAAAAATAGTTTTAGTCTATTACACAAAAATCAATTTAAGAATAAAATAACAAATTGGTAATCTTTTGGAAAATAATTTAAATATACTGAAGGAAAAGAGCAATTAATTCTTTCTTCCTTCAGTTTTCGGAATGGAGAATTTAAATTCTTACCAGCAGAATTTCTCAGTCTATTTCAAAGTTTTATTTTTCTCCTCTTGTGATCTGACTGAAGTACATATAATATTACAATATGGCGAAGATAAATATAAAAAATTGAGTAATTTGACAAAAAGCAGTAGAAAAGTTTGTGAACTTGCGAAAATGTGCTTTTGGAGAGATTGTCCCATTTCTCAAAATAAGTTTTAACCAAAAAACTGAAACTTTTAATATATCATACAAGAAATTCTTTTCCTGGCGCGAAATAATGCTTTTCTTTTAATAATAATTCAGAACTCACATATTAATCGTATTCACAATTTTTGTGAAGAAATGGAGCACAGTGTTTTCTGCATTCGGAAATACTTCATCAACACGAGCGACTCTCTTATTTTTGCAGAATCCATGAGAGCCTCAGTTTTATTTCCGTGTGAACGAAGGCAAAACGCCGATGCTCGAGGCGTTCCCACCCGGTTGAGCAATTCAGAAAGCGTCGATGCGGAAAGTGGGTCTCACCGCTGAAAAAGAAGATACGGTAGAAGAAAGAAGAATGGACAAAAGTAGACGGATTTTCAAAAAAAGAGTGGAGAAAGATTAACTAATTCATGGAAGGAATATTCAATCAAGTCTAAAAAACTTTGTGAAATTGATTTTTATTATTCAAGCAAAATTCATTTGGTGAATTTATTTACTTTAAAAATGTACATCTTTCGAACTTGGCAAATTTCTAGAACTTTTTTAACTTGCAAAAAAGAAAGCCAAATTTGTCTCTGTACTAAAAATATTTTCCTCCATTTTGATCCATTAGACTTATTATTGATTGATGAAACATTACTAATTTCGAAATATCGAAAAATCAACTTTCAGAGTATGAAGTTAATCCTCGAGCTAATGCAAAGTACTAAAACGATATTATTCCAGAAATATCAAGACAAAAAATGTGATAGAATTCGTTTTCTCTGAAAATATATTTTTTTAAAGGAGGTGAATATTAACACTAAAGGGGAATTTAATCCAAATTTTTCACACGTTTTCTCCGTTATTCATTTCCCTTTTGAGAAAGTTTTCGAGGTTTATAATATAAAGGAAAAGAAAGCTTGAAGCTCGAGTGAGACTTGACAGAATGTCGACAGACTTATGAATAAATTCTGTGAAACGTGACAAATGAATGGATGGAAAAGTTTGTACCAGAATAAGATCCACTAATGCGAGTCTGTGTACATTCGAGATCTTGAGAACTTGCAAGTAAACGTTCAAGTTGTACTCAAGTTGTGTACCAATTTGAATTGTCTACCAGGGAGAAGATTATACTAATAAGCTGTGGTTAAGTTGTTGTGTCGTTGTGGAAACTCATAGCACCATAATATGTCAATGAATGGCTCTCGAATCTGTCAGTTTTATAACAGAGTGTTGGGCTTTGTCTACTTGGCTCTGCCATTTTATGAAAGTTATCACAACAATTTGTACATTTCTTAATAAAGTTTCTCACATAGTTTGACATTTGCTGTTTGTAATAACAGATTTGATTGCTTCAAACAAATTTTGCTTGATACTTTTTTCTGAGTGTGTCCAATGTTTCTGTTTTAATGGAATTATAACTTTAATTGCAATCAATTAAAAAATGTGTTTATGTTTTTGAATTTGAATTAATTCTGTAATTTTTTGACAACAGAATACCTCTCCATATTTTCCGTGACATTATGTCTGGGTATTTGGCTGTGCTAAACTTTGAAAGAGTCGTATCGCCTAAGAAATTTTTCCCCTTGAGGATCAAATCATTTTTTATGATGTCGTCCCTAACACCGGACGAAGTTTAGAGATGAGGATATATCACGGTTTTTATAAAAAACAAAAGTAAGAAAGAAAAATGAAAAGCTCTAAAACAGTCTATGGCATTTTGAGCTCTGTGTGAAAAAATAGAGACACTTTTTCAGAAACATATTTCTCCTGAATATATTTTCAAAAGGTAAAATTCTTATTTCATGAAACACATATGGTACGAAGCGAATAAAATTATGAAAACAAGGTCCTGGGGCAGCTGGACGCACTTGGATGATATAACACCGTCCACCGAGAAAAAAAACAAAAAGAAAAAAGGCCCTAAAATTTTCTGAGAATCGTAAAAGTTTTATTTTTCCTTAAAACTGTTTTCTCATGAATGCGTTTTTATCATGGAAAAGTTATTATAACAATGGTTATAAAATTTGCTGTAAAAGAAAGTAATCTTTTTTTATCAATCCCCTTTTTGCTATTCATAAAAAGTGTCATTCTACTTAAATGAAGTAACTTTTTATGAAACTCTTTTTATAAGATCCTTTTATAGAATGTTTTATATTGGTAATAATTTTTCAATATGATGGAAAACTGGTATTTAATTTGGCTGTTGGTATTCATTAAGATTCATTTGTGCCAAAGTGAATAATAATTACTGAGATAAAGCAGCCTGAAAACAATAAAGAAAATCGAAATCTTAACGTCTAAAGCTGATCGGAAGTTCCTGAAACTAATCTCGTGGATATTATTTCCTACAGTACTAACTAAGCGACCAAGATCAACATGTACATTGTCGGCCCAACCATTTTACCACGGATTCCACAAACATTGATTTGCACTGTTATCTTCCCTCCACTCCCTTTATTTAGATCTATAGATATTATTCAGACTCCGGGAGCTGATTCTCCATTAAATTCTAATGGCGTTTATCATGAAGCTATTAACATAATATATTCGTTTCCAATGGAGAAACTGGGCAACTTATCTCAGAAATTACTTTGCATATTTCAAAGTTAAAAAGGAAAAATCCGATTCTGGATATTGCTTTTCTTTCTTAAAACTCCTTTTAGAATTAAATGTCTTTTTCTTTTTAAATCGAATGTAAAAACTTACGTGCTTCGTAAAATTGCTCTTTACTCAATGAGACTTTTTACTTGGACTGCAAACTAACATTTTACTTTTAGATTTTAGTATTTTAGTTTTATAGTTGTGTGCTTTAACAAATTGTTCTTAGGAGTTGAAATTTGAACTCACAATTCCTATTTCAAATAATATATATGTACAACTTGAAACTTTAAAACTATTAAATATAAAAAACCGAAATGAATCAATTTATTATTAACTTTGAAATTTTACTGTCTATTATGCAGTTGGATCCCTCTCTTTCTCCCTGAAAATTGTTAGGACAAAAGTTTGTTGATGTCCGAAACAGTTCTTAATTGGAACTGGTCGTTCAAAGTTCTGAGCTCTTTAGTCGAACATGAATCAAGCTGCCGAAAGTTTGCAGACACGAACCCTGTTACTGTCAAAAAATAAACTTTTAACGACTTTGTGCGTGATATTTGAAATTGGATCGCTTTCAGGCTTTCGTTTTATTGTCTCGTCAATTGAAGTTTAGTAATAAGATAAAGAAAATGCCTCACATAATATCTAACGAAAGTCGCAATAACAGTTCCAAACTTTATTTCGTGACGAATTAGTATTCTGCAATCATAAAAATTTTTATTACAGTAATGTGGATAAATTCAGAGAAAGTTAATATTAAGGTATCACACAGAAAAAACTAGAGTGTTAATTAGAACCGATTTTCGGGTTCTAATGGAGATGCAACAAAAAGGAACCCTCATAGATGGTAACACTTTCTACGTGATTTCCCCATGTTCCATTAGAACTGCAACAAAAAGGAACCTTCAATTTTTTCTGTGCAAAAGTCACGTCATCAGGTCAAAACTTTTTAAACGTCATTTTATTGTACGATAAACTGAAACATCAATAAAATGCAAGTTCGAAATCGAAAACAAAGCCATTCGTTATAAAATGAAAAAACTTTGTTGCCGAAAAAGCGATGCTCGTGCTACTTTCTTGGAAACGAGCACTTAGATGCAGGTGGCTCGTGCAGATACGTTACGGTGAACTTGTATGTGTCTGCAGTATATCTGTATATCTCCTGAACACACACACACACACATGATCCTCAAGCTAGTGCACGTAATTAATGCAGGAAATTGAGACTCGGCGTGCTCGCTTTAAAATACGCGGGGAATTATCATACTGAATGCTATCCGAAACTTTTGACTTTACAAATGTGCAATTTTTCGTGATATCTTCAACTCTTCGAGAATCCAAATACCCCTTCAATTTCACATATATTTGAGGAGGAATTTAAAATTTTGCGGAAAATATAATTTAATAAAGTAGATTTTTTATTTCCGTAGAAAATACTTTTGATTTAAAAAAAATACTAATCTGATTTTAGAAAAGCCATTGTTTTCTTTTCAAAACAGATAGAAATTTGATGTTTATAGATTATGTTAAAGAAATTTTTGCAAATTTATGAAAGCGTATAGAAATCTTTCACACGACTTATTGGAATAAAGTTATACCTATGTGCATAGTTTAATATTTTAAGTCGAAACTTTTACAGTTTTTTATGAGTCTCAAATGCGTTTGATTGTAATTATATTTTCTGAGAAAAAAATGTCCGTCTTGCATAAAAGAAACTTGCAAATAAATGTTCTGGGCTGAATGCAGAATCAAATAATAAAAATAAAAATTACTTCTGCTGAGATTTTCTAGATGAGTATATAAGAAGAGTAACTCGTCACTCGAGTTACTCAAAGGATTGGGGCGTACTAAGTAAACGCGAGTCCAGTGCTTTCGAAACTTAAATACCTCTCCAGCATCCTTGAAGTAAGGTCTCTCTTAATTTCTTCGCTCTCGCATCTCGATCAGTGACTCTTCTTCTTTTCTCTTTGCGAGATGTTTTTCCAATGCGCGTCTGTCTCTTGACTCCCTTTAATTGCTGATTCAATTTACCGATCTGATTTTTTTTCAGATAATTTGCTAAGCGGGTCGGCAGCGTGCAAATAAAGGCAGGAGAAGTACAATGAGAACGTAGAAACGTCGGCCATTGCAATTCTGAGAGTTAGCTGGCGCGGGAAAAAAGGGGAGAGAGGGTGACATTAAAAGAGAGGGTTAATTCAATTACCGGTCTGAAATTGGTCCATTGGCAGCACTTTACGAAACTGCAGTACACGGGAACCTGTTACTTTCGTTGGATCACTCGATTTCATTCTGCAATAACTGTATTCGATTGAACAAGTTAAACTTGATTGCAAAAATTTCGAACACACCTGATGTAATTAGAAGTAATGGCATTTGTAATAGCCACAAATCACAAAGTCTAAAAATACCAGTTTAACGATTAAAACAATCAGGTTTTATACTAAAAATAAATTAATTTAGAGAAAGAGTTCTTTATGTATATTAAAGATACATTCAATTTTGAAAATGTTTTGTCTGAAGAATCAATTCCAAGATTTGACCCTCTGATAATTAATTTCTTTACCTTTTTTTTTCTTTTCGCTTTCTGTCTTTAGGTAATTAATGTTGCAGAGAATGTCCAAGTCCTTGTTGAGGTTACAGAACAAATCGATTCACATTATCTACGAGCCGTTTGTTTGCTAGCCAGCGACCAACAACTCATTAGGGGACAACTCTCTCCAGATACAAAAGTCATTTACTGAAACGACGACATTCACAGCAGTGAGCTAAAGTCATAAATTATTCCCTGATAAATCCACGAAAGTAGAATTATATCTCCACCCTAAAGATGAAGATCAGAAGATTAGAGTTTAATACTTTTGCTAATCCTTGAAGTCGAGTTTGCCTCTAAAAACATTTATAAATTAATAAGACTTCCAAAATTACAATTTATGAATAAGAAAAATACTTTGAAGCTTTTATTATACAATATAAAATAAACTACAGATAGCATATTTTCTGGAAATGGTTTCAAGTTCATACAGAACTGGCGATACTCGAGCAAGAATCTGATCTGGTCTGATCATATTGATCTTTACTACTGGCGTTGGAATCGTGCCAAAATTAAGTGGTAATTCCAACATGGCTATATCATTGTTCCAAACCAGGTTAATTAAAAAATTTTAATAATTCAATGCTCTCAGTGAACAAATGAACATGTATTAGTTTTTTCCAATTTATTTTCGAATATTCGGAAACTTCAAGTAAAATTTTATTACGATAGCTTTTTTTGCATAGTTTGAGAAAAATAATTAATTATTTAAAAATAAAATTGGCTTTGATGGTAATTAGATGAGTTGGAGGAGTGAATTATTATCACCACAACAAATATACTATAATTAATGCTACAAGACAATGCGTCTGCTGCTATTCCCGAGACATTTCGAATGCCAAAATCTGTTATTATCCCATTACATTGTCGTTCCCCGAATGATCTATATACAATTCAGGTTGGATTTAATATCACAAGCCTTGTAGAAATTTATTAAACGAATCTTCTGCTCTGAGAAATAATAATACATCTAACTTTTAATTGTCTGTTTTATTTTATTTAATAATAATAATATGAATATTTTGACAAATATAAGCGGTCTGCTTATGTTAAAAACTTTTAAAACAAGTTATCCATTTCCTACTTTGCATCCGAGATCTTTTGTTTCCTATGAATTTTTTGACTAGAATATTCACTTTCAAACGTATAACGTGTATTGCGGAGACATTCCGCGCGGAAAATTGTACACAAGCAGAATTGTTAGCTCGGATGCTCTTCGCAGATCGTAAGTGTTGCGGAAATTTCGCACAATGATGGAAATTCTCGTAACCGGATGTTCCTAAATAAAAGATATTCGTGAAATAACATTTTATATTTCAATTTGCTGCTAACAAAATTTCTTTTAATTTTAATATTTTTAACAATTTTCTTTTCAATGCAGTAAAAGCATTTTTTAATTTTATATTAAAATACAAGAATGAAAAATTTACAGTAAGGGGCAAAAGAACGTGGACACGATCTTTGAAAGTAGAAGCATTATTTCAAAGAAACAAAAATATAGTATCCAAGTACTTCCAGAGGACTACAATGCGTTTACCTAGTCGATTGATTAGTCACAATCATTACTGAATACAGCTTGACCAAATTTGGCATATTTTGGATAAATTTTGCGGTATATAAAATATGCAATTTTCAATGCCCTGTCGCGATTACTAGAAACACTTTTAAAAAATTATTAAAGTATTAATTTTGTGTGGATGTTTCAAGTTTCGAAAACACTAAATTGAGTTTTAGAAATAGTGAAGTGTCGCAGAATTATTAACAGTAAAAGAGAGCGATAAAATTTTGAAATTTTGTCTGCTCTCTTTTATCTTCTGCACCTTTTACTTCACATAAGATTCTCCATACTTTTTTCTATTAGTCTCTAGCATAACAGTCTCAATCTTTTGGAAATTTCTCGTCTAATGAGGTATATTTGAACATAATTAGATCAATTTTTAGGGAGATACAAAGGATAAAACGCCTTAAAGTATAAAATGACACTCCTTTATTAAAGTTAATAAGTTTGCGGCTAATTAACATTTTTTAAACTTCTGGTGTTAATTTTCAAACCTACATTGTGTAAATTCATACACAAATTGTTTCAGAATTTTAAACCTATTATTCAGTAAATTCTAGCGCCGGCTTAATGAAAGTCACGTTCTTTAAGAGATTCGCCGAAAACGTTTTTAAATATTGTCAGACCTTATTCAAAAATGATTGTGACTAATCAATCAACTAAGTAAACGCATCTTAATCCTTTGAGAGTACTTCGTACTAGATTTTTTTTCTTTAAAGTAATGCTTCTATTTCCAATGATCGTGTCCACGTTCTTCTGTCCCTTACGTACTATATGGTAATAGCCCTTTTCATTTTAACAGGTTGAAAATAAAATTAATTAAATCTAATTTTTTTGCTTTTGTGGAAAGACAAATTTCTTATTTATTTTGCAATTTTTTAAAAATTGATGTAAAAAGTACTAAAATTTAACAATTCAGAGGGCTAACAATTGTTAAAATGAATTTTCAAATAATAACAATTTTGTAAGAGATTAAAATACTTCTGAGACAAAAGGTCTTAAATCAAAATAAAACTTTCAATTTGAATAAAAAAATTGATTCAGAATAAATAGAATTAGATAAATTTTCGACAAAATCTGATATTAGATTTTATAAATGTAAATTGTTGCCAGCAATTTGACTACATTTCTGTATAACAGACCTTCAGGTTTGCTCACCTTAAAAGTAAATGCGCTTCAAGGTTCAATCCTATTTCACTCCAAGAATTGCAGGTTCAACAACAAAAGTAAAAAAAAACTTAAGTGCAAGGTTCCAGAAACACTCTTCTGTAGCTTTCATATATTTCAGAAGCTTTGAATTTCCCCGCCTTTTCTTGAACTTTTCCTTAGCATTAAGTTTTTCCAGTGGAAAATAGACCTAGATTACACTTTACATTTAGAAAAATAATGGATAAGTTTATTACCCAAATAAAAATTGTAATCATTTATAGATTTCTACCTATTTTGAAATTGCCGATAGATATAATTCAAAATAGCTTTTAAACGATAATGTCAAATGAGTATAAAGATATATATTGAACACAAATCACATTAATGATTCATTATTGCTCTTAGAATAATTGATAATAAATTCAGTCTCTGAAATATCTCCATTATTCGGAATAATTAATTGTATAAGAGAGAACGAGAATATCGAAAGAGGAAAAGGTATAAATGAAGAATAAAAAATACTTGTCAATATCAAAATAACAGAAGTAAAAAAAAAAGAATAGCCTATCCCTTTCGAAAAGTCCACTCCGTAAAATAACCATCAAATACAGAAATTTATGGGATAAAAAAACAGAAGAAATGTATTTGGTATAGAGAAAACAATACTATTTCAAATGAAAATCGCGCATTGTTTAATAAAAGTCAAATAAATAAAATATCTGAATAAAAACTGCCACCAACCCGAAATAACCAGCCAGGGATGAAATTCTATAGCTTATAAGCAATGTGCTATTTATTCTTCTTCCACATTTAGCTTCAGAAAAAAGAAAAGCACACGTTATGTAAACCTTTCAATATTATACGTGTACGTTCTAGATATAGTTAAAAATTAATACTTAATATTTTTCTTTCATAAAAATAAGAATAAAAATTAATTTAAATAGAGTATAAAAAATTGATTCTTGCTGTTTAATTGCACAACATCTTTTAATTTGTCCGTTTAAAAAATTTATACATACTAAATCTCGTGAACAAAATTAAATTTCTTTTTCAATTCATTATGATTTAAAAGATGAAAAATCTTCATAGTTCTTTCTTACTAAGTTAGTTTTAGGCGTACTTCGAAAGCAAGAAATTCTCTGAAAAAAAAGACATGACAGAAAGCAATGTCAAAGGCTCTGTTCTTGATTTACATCTAGTCTGCACCCAATCACCGCTTCCGGGATATTATTGTGATCTAGATTCTATCTATGTCAAGCTATCATATGAATCTTTAGCAAGAGCTGCGTACTTAATATTAGGTCAAGTACACAGTACAATAAATGTTAATGAAAATATTATCTTCCATTTAAAGAAAAATCAAAGTCTTTTGCACGATTTTCAGTAAATCAGCTTAATTTCGCACTTCTTTACAGAATCTGCATTACTCGTTGAAATAACGGGAAGTACTTTTTTAGAAAAAAATTATGGGAAGCAATTTTCTCTTCCATCTCCCTTTATACAGCCTTACTTTAAATTACTTGCATCTGAGAGCATGGTAATTCTTTCGGGAATAGGTATTTTTTCATTTGCACAAGGATCAACTCTGAGAGGATTGTAAATGAGAGCAGGAAAAGCAACATTTATTTTGTGAAGCATCTACTTAACATTTTTGTATAAAACAAGCACCTAATGATAGAAAAAATGTTATATATTATAAATACTGTTATATCTATTTTTATTTTCTTTCTTACTTCAATAAAGTCACAAAATCCTGATTTTGTTTTCTAGATTACCCTAGATCTTCTTTTATTCACGAAAAATGATAATAAATATGAGAATTCATTTGATACATTGGAGATGAGATGATAATAAAAGTCGGACGTTGAAAAAGAAGTAAAAAGAAAAGAATGAGACATTACATTCGCGTATTTTCATGAGACGATTATGCAGCAGTGTGGATTATCTCAAATGTGTTTTTGTTTGCAGAAAATGTAATCTCAAGGGAAGTAAAACAAGCCGAGTTTATTTTCTCTCTCACATAGTTGCTCTCTTTTTAAACTAGAGAAAAAAAAATAAAAAGGGTATTCAATCTCAGAAGTAGAAAAAGTAATTATTGTTTTATAGTTTCTTGGTATAATTATAAATGAAGTCAAAAAATGCCTCCAAGTAGCGCATTTGTAATTGAAAAAGAGATTAATGTCAAAATAATAATTTAACTTTATTCCTGCAGAAAATATTCGACAAATTATCAAACGTCAGTAAGAATCTGTGTTTAATATCCAATAATTGATACGAATATTCTCATTTAACGAAAAATTGAATTTTCCATGTCACTAAAGTACAGATTGTAAACAAGCATAATTTCCAAATGGTTTTAATGAATCTTGTTGTATTTTTTGCCTCTTGTGAAAAACTTAGCTTCAATACAGTTTCAAATTACAATAAGATTATATCACACCTTCCCCAGAAAATTTTCAGAATTTCTTCATCTTCTCCTTCCTTGATATACTTATAACTAAAGTGAAAAAATGATTTCAAGTAGCGCCTTTTTTAATTGAAAAAGAGAATAATGAAAAAATAATAAGTTTAACTCTCTTCCCGCAGAAAATATTCAACAAATTATCAAAATTTGGTAGGAATTTAATATACAATAATTTATTTTATTTTATTTACACTTACATTTACATAATTAGCATTAATTTAATTTAATTTAATATACAATAATTGATACGAATGATCTCACTCAACGAAAAATTGAATTTTCCATGTCACTAAAGTACAGATTGTAAACAAGCATAATTTCCAAATGGTTTTAATAAACCTTGATGTATTTTTCGCCTCTCCTGAAAAGCTTAACTTCAATTCAGTTTCAAATTACATCAATATTAAATCATCCCTCCCCCAGAAAATTTTCACAATTTCTTCATCTTCTCCTATTCATCCTTACCAAAACCATAAATATTAATAATTTCACCGAGCACGCAGCACAAAATCTTAACTACCATCTAACGATACTCGCAATTACGAGAATTTCGCTGAAAAGCAGTGGAAATTTCGTCGAGACTACTCGAAATACGGAATTACTGAAGTTACTCTGTGCTCAAACCAAATGAATGAATTTCTGTGTGGAAAGTGAGATGAAGAGAGGCTTGAGGGGTGGGGGTTAGTCTCATTAGAAGATCCGTGTAATTTTCCGAGTAAACTGGCCTTTACCAGCCACATAAGGAAGGTACCATGCTGTCTGTGAATCTGGATCGAGACTTTCGAGTTACAAGCCCCGAGAAACGTACACACAACTTGAACATTACACGTGTTCTCGCACACAAATCTACACACACTTGCCGAAAAGTCTACGAGCGCAGTACGGGCTTTCTGCATGCGAGTTCACCGATCAGGGTGCAGGGGCTTTCACAAATATGTGTGAATATACGTGAAACTATGTGAATGAATACGAATGAATGTAGAAGTATGTCAATACTTGTGAATGTGTTTTAATGCCCGCAGGTGTGCGTAAATGTGCACAAATGTGGGTTAATGTAGAAAAGTATGTGCGAATGCGAACAAGTGTATGAAAGTGTGAATTGTGTGGAGAAATTTATATACATGTGTGTGTTATGTAATATAATATTAGAGTGTGAATGTGGAAAAGTGTGCTGCTGAAATATAGGAATGTGCGGAGAAATTTATGAATTTGTGTTGGTGTTATATAATGTATTTGAGTGTGAATGTGGGAAAATGTGTGTCAACGTTCTGGACTGTGTGAGGCATATAATATGTGTGTGGGTGAAGTGCGTCGGTGTAGATGGCTGTAGTAGTCGAACTGATGCTGGATGCACGTCCCCCGGGTGAATCGATGGAGCACCCCTTCCATCCACCCTTAGTCTCTGCCTACAGGGTACTTTCTCCCTTCTCCTAACCCTTTCCCATCTTTCTCACACGCACCACATTTCAGAGTTTCTCTCACATTATCACTTTCCCTTTTCTGACCTTTTCTGTCAGGCCCTAAGCAACGTAAACATTGCAGTTAACCATCATTTTCAGTCACAGGATTAGCCTTAATTTAGTGGCCCAAGTTTTAGTATTTATTTTATTTATGAATTTTTCACTTTAAAAATACGGTATGATTCGGAATAAAAGACAAATATAATTCCAGTCTCAAATTAATTCATCTTCCCTTATTATATACTTATAATAATATATACTTATAATCAGATCTTTCTCTCTTTTCTCTTACATTGATGCCAGTTTTTCTGGTTTTTCATTTAAACTACCATTTTTTATTTAATTTTTTTTTGAGAAAGAGAATGGTTGTTGTATCTTCACACTAAATCACAAAGTATTATTTTTTGATCCGACATTGGATCAAAACGCTGCGCAATGGAAAAACAATTGACAATCTACGTTGAAGATTTGAATGTAACTGTAATTTTCAATGTAGTAGTCACGTAGTTGTCATTTTTTTCCATTGTGCAGCGTTTTGATCCAATATCGGATCAAAAACGGATACTTTGTGATTTAGTGTTGGATCGATCTTTTTCTTCGATCTTACCGAAAGATTTTTTCCCCCTCTTTTGACTTCCCAGGGTATATGTTGAGGAAATTTTGTACACTGAACTATGAGAATTTTTGGCATGCCGTTCTAAAAAAGGTCATTGGAGTCAAAAATGTTAAATAATTGACGGGTTTTTTACAACGATTCTTCAAGATTGATTTACAAAAGATCTATCTTTTTAAGTCGATTAATCGATAAGATCGAATCGAAAAGTTGAGAAACGATTTTTTAGAATCAATTCTTTTTTCTTTTTGAAGATCGCTCATCCCTAGTAATGACATTCTCCTGTTTATGTCACCATCGCATTTAATCTTTCCATCCTACTATACTTCCAATACCGCTCTTCAAACTCTCAAACCTTTTCTTCTTCCTCTTCTTCCCACTATCTCCTCGCTTTATCTCTTCCATTGCTGGCAAATGCAGCTCTTTCATCATTCTTTTTTTTTCACCCTTCTTCCACCTCTTGAAATTTTACTTTAACCACAATTTACCTTTTATCTCTGTCTGACGAGACTTTCATATTTTCTGTATTATTTTCGCCAACATTTTCTTTACACTCCCTGTTAGAAAATTATTTTCCGAGATGTTAAATTCAATAAAATAAATGCCAAGTTACAATTGTCTTCATAAATTGTGAAAGTAATAAGAGATATTTAATATTTGCACATTTATTAATGTCTATTTAGTACTTGGGCTTTATACTATATGTATATTCCAAATATATTCTCTAGCGACTTGTTAGAAGTTATCAAAGTTAAGAACAAATTATTGAATTTGGCTTCTGAAACGTGTCCCAATTTCCTTTGCAGTAATTGCAGTTGCATTGTCCGACCAAGTTACGAATGAATCAAATATAGTTCTCGAAGTATATACGAAGTTGAGGATGGTTAGATTTAGATCGCAATATAGTACAAATGTTGTGCATTCATGGTGTAACATTGGGGTAAAGAGCACTTTCTTAAGGGTACATAAACGCACAGTAGCTATCTTCCAATCCCTGTTTTATTGGAAGCATGTAAACGATGCACAATAATCATCCTCCTCCGCAGTGCAGAATGACGGTTTGCGAGACAATTGCACAGCACATTATGCAATCTCCTACAGTGCTTCAATGAAAGCTTTGCCTCCTTCTCATTGAAGTCACTGTGCTGAACGTACTATATTAAATCATCTATATTAAGTTCAATTCAACATTTTATTTGCATACTCAGCTTTTCAAATGAACATTAAAGAAAAAAAACAAAGAACTTAAAGTTGAAGTCATTTCTCAGAATGGTTTTTTTTCTGTTCAATCTTCTTTTACAAACATTATACAAAATAATAATGATATTTTTTTAAATTGATATGTGTGTTAGTATATTTCTAGCTTATAATAAAAAACTCTTTTGAAGATACAAAGTAGTTTATTTAAAAGCGTCAAAGAGATTTAAAGAAGATATTTGTCTCGAAATGAAAGGAATAAAGTTAAGTTTGTGTCAATAAAGCGAAACCTGAAGAACTGTGACTTCTTTCACATTTCCTTGGTAAGATTACAGTGTCCAATTTCCCAATACAGACAACATAAAATTCGATCTCAAGACCGGTGGTTGTTACGATTCTAAAGTATTGCGAGGTGCATCGTCTTGCACTTTCTTTTGTTGAGAGTCCTTCTTGCGAAGCAATCTACTCTCTAACAACGAAACTGTACGTTATATCTCCGTGACCAATAAGTACGGCTTTGTCTTAATACCAATAGTTTCACCTATTATTTTTCTTCCTCCTACTGCAATATTTCATGTTCTTGGAGTGGTTCTCTAATAATGGTTGGGTATTACACGAGCTTTAAGTCTCTATTAAACTGGAAATATTTACGGAAGGAGTATGAGAAATTACTCGAAAGTTTCGAAACTCTATCACGTATTAAAAGTTGATAAATGAACCGACCCCAAAATATAATAGTTATTATGACATATAACTAAAGAAATATGACATTTATATATTATATTGTTTAATATAAAAGACAAATATTTTGCTTTTTTCATTATCATCTGCCGACTAATTAAACATTCAAGCAGAATGTCGATTACATATTCTTTATACATACACCATATACTATGCTTCGTGAATACGAAACAGCTAATGGATATTTATTAAATATTGAGTAAACAGTGGATAATTGCTGCAGTTTATAAAAGATTACAAATATCTTCTGAAATATCTTCGAATGTTTCGTTATTGTAAAAAAATCATTGTATCTTTTGTTGGAGGAAATTTGAACCTAGTTTGGGCGATTTTTAGAAAAGATGTTGAAGAAAGAAATAAAACAGAAAAGCAGCTTCGAGGTCACGTCGTCGTATCTTCGTGGTGCAGTACATTTTCCAGTCCTTGACTCATCTGGATTGAAACGATGTGATCTCCAGGGAGACGCCACGTTTTACAGACCAAGACAACTTCCTGATTCAGAAACCTATTTTAGTTACCAAATAGATATCTGGACAAGATCGAGTAAAATGTGAACTTTCGACCCAGAATCAAATTCCCAATAGAGGGTTTATTGCATAAAATTACTACAGGAATTTATTCCATAATAAAGCAGTTATTAATTGTTTTTATTTTTATCGGGACTTTAATTTAATTAAGTAACATGCATTAATTATTTAATTTTAATTTTTAGTTTAAATATTAATATCTCACAATACATTGCGGTTGACATAAACTTAATCCCAAACTCTTAGTTCTTTGATATCTGCATATTCACGAGAAACTTTTCACATAATCGTTACGTGCTTCTCGAAGGAAATATTTCATGTTGCCATAAAACTGTTTCAAGCTGATAACATGATACCACTATTGACATTACTCTTCGAACCTGAAAATTTGCATCCTAGGAATGTAACCCAGAATGTCGTCTTAAAATTCACTCATGCGTGATTCGCCCTCAATGGAATTCCAAAGGGATACTCGTTCTTTGAAAACATCAAATGATGAGAAACTTCTTTATAAATACACTCAATTTTTCACAAAGAAATCTAATTTAATTTAATTTTCTCGCTGGAAACAACTAAGAATATGAAAAACAATATTATTAATATAATCACACTAAATCTAGAAGTATCATTTTTGATCCGAAGTTGGATCAAAACTTTACAAACAATTGACAACTATATAACCACTACGTAGGTAGATTTATGTAGTAGTAATGTAGCTTTCAATTGTTTGTAACGTTTTGATCTAACTTTGGATTAAAAATGATACTTCTGGATTTAGTGTGATAGAATATATATGTTCAATAATCAAGCAATGATTTTTACGAAATTTCTCTGACTTCACATATGGTATTGACTAATATTTCGTTAAACATCGCCGGAGCGTAGGTTTTACAAAACAAAAGCGCAATTGATTATAAATTACTGAGCACTGGCGCACAAGTGCTCGTAATTACGAAACTCGCGCCCTGTTGTTTTCGGCGAATTATGGTTTACACGCTGGAAAGCATTTTGTGGAGATTTATTATTATTCGAGTGATGAAAATAAATCGGCTCTGTTATCAATTTCAATTATCATCTGAAGGCATCACAGTAAAAATTTGTTTCATTTACATAATAGGTTATAAATTTAATCGAAAGGTAAAGAAAAAAGACTCAATTGTAAGGTTTAAAAAAAAAGTACAAAATCTTTCATCTCATTAAGTCAATGTGATCGTAAGAGACTCAAAATTCATTAAATTACAAATTCAGGACTTCAGAAGTAAAAGCGATTAATGACATCTTATAGTTACATGTTTGCTTTACAAAATTCATATGCTTAAAAGTTCAAAAAAATTTTGAAAGGCTATAAATTTCGATGTTGAAAATATATGTATTTTTCCCGTCTTAGGCAACCCGGTATCCTAAGTTGGGCCCCTTGTAAAAATCAAAAAAGGTACGTAATTAAACACTAGATATTGATAAATTTCATTCGTAGCGTACTGTTTTAACATATTCTTTACATTTATGACATATTATTTATGCAAAATTCATTATAAAACGTAAAATAAGTTTTAAATAAGGTCTAACAGAAAACAAGTATTAATAAAGATCGCTAACTTAATATTTATAAAAAGTTGTAAAATGACAAATCTTATTCATCGTAGATCAATAACTTATTGATATAAAGTGAATAAACAACATATTTTTAAAAAATTTTGCACATGATCAAAAAGCAATAAAGAGGTTAGGAAAGGTACTAATATATGGCGGAAAATTTAAATATCTGACTATTTTCGGTGTACCGTCGTTAATTCATAGATAAAGCAGGTATCGCTTTTATCAGCAGTTTTCTAGCCTAACTGGGGCCCGTCTTAGAAATTTCGCATGTTTATAATTTTTAAAATATTTTTATTAAACAGCATAAAAATAATTAAAACGTAAGTAACAATTGCAAAGTTTACAAAATTATCTATCAAAACAAAAATAACTTACTCCTTCAAATCATTAGAAGTTATTAAATCACAACTTCTAAAACAGGTAAAAGTTTGTTCTCTAATGTACAAAAAATTTTGCTTTCTGTTTTCGTTAAACTTCCAATGCAAAAAAAAAACACTTTCAAAATAATTAGAATTCTGCTGAGCACGTACCTTAATACATAAGTGATGAATATGTTTTCATTCAAAAATATTAAAGGTAGTCCGTCTTAGGGAATTTTCCCCTAAATGTTTTCAAGAGTCGTTTTCCCATATTTAAAAATCCCATATCAACAACTTTCACATTCCACAAAAAGTTGTTTTATATTTATTACTCTTGAAAACATTTAAAATTTCCTCTCGCTCTTTGCCCCTTGAAAAATGACCTTGATGTTCTTTTGTAAAGGACACGATTATACGGGAAGCACACAGTGTATCCGGCCAGAGACTTTATTGTGGGCAGAAGAAAAAGCTTGATCGCGTGACGACTTTGCCTGCATATAAGGTGTGTGTCAGGGTCACCACAAATACGTGTGTGCCACCATGTGATAACTGCACAGCATTCTACCTGAATTAGCATATACTAGATGGAATCGTTAGCCATGCACGCTAACGAAATACGAAATTCCAAAAACTGCCAAAAAATCTGTCGTTTTCAATATTTCTACCATTAATGAAAACAGTACTTAATTTTTTGAGATCCTTTTATGCGAACTGTTTATAAAAAGGAATTCAATGTAAAAGGCGATTCGAATTTTGAGGAGCCATTTTCCAACAATTTCCTAAATTAATGTCGTCGATTTGAAAACGTTAATTATAAAAAAGGACGTGTTTAAGTCTTACAAGATCTGCTTATTGCAGAAGAACAAACACGTGACGTAATAGAAAGTTTTTAAGAGTTCTGTTACTACCAATGGTCTAATACTTAAAGAGAATGAAGACTATTAGAAACAAAAGAAATCCTTCAAACGAGTAAAGTAAGTGCTACCTTAGGATGGAAAGATTATAAGGAGTACTTTGAAAAATCGATAGAAATGATCGTGTTACTTGATTACACGAGACGAGGAAGATTTTTCGCTGACAGTGTAAAGTGCTCCCAACCTGACTTCAATTCTATTTCACGACGAGTGGAAAGCTCGGTGACAATATTCTTTATCTGGCAAAATCGATTCAAGTGGAAAGAGAATGATCATACGTAAGAAAGGCGTTTCTTAAACTTTTTAAGAGTAATCAAAGTCCGCTTTACTGCAGGCACAAACAAAAAAATAATTAAGTTAAAACACGAAATTCTGAAGGAAGGAAATAATTAAATATTTAATGAATTGAATAAAATTTGATCAAGAAGCTTTTAACGTAATTATCACTATTTATCGTTTCCTGCTGTAGTGAAATAATTGCGATGATTCAATGTAGCATGTTTTACAATTTCCCATCGCAATTTATTCACTTCCTCTAAAAGCTCATTTCAGTCGCAGTAACGGCAAATTGTATTCTTTATTACCACATGAATTGAAATAAATCCTTTTTCATGGACATTTTCAAAGTGATGTTTTATGTCTTAACTACAATGATGTCTAATTAGTGCCGTTTATATTCCACGACGTTTACTGAAGAAAATTTCTATTTAAAGCTTAATTTAACAATTTTTTTTCTGGTCTTGTGTACATTTACAAAAAATCTACATTTGTCGGGTTGAAATATAAATTCTGTAGTTTTTAACCTTTATAACAATTCTGCAAGTCTTTCCCTAAATAATTTTAATGTTTCTTTTCATAAATTACGAAATCAATAATTATCGTCTACCTATATATTTGTTTGCAAATAGTTCCACTCCCTACATTCCAAACAAAATGTTAACGATCACTCTTTGAAATGTGGAGGGAGCAACCCCCCCCCCCTTTTTATTAAACTCAAAATGTCCAAACGGGGTAGAGAAATCTGTTTTATACAAAAAATTTCCCATGATGACTCCTCTTGTCCTCTGCTAGCCTTCAATTAATTGAAAATAAATTCTGACGTGATGTTTAGATTTTTTCATAACACCTACATTGAAAATTCGACTTGCCTGTACAGCGCCCAGTAGAGCAAAAAAAAACGTCTGTGGACAAATCAATTGTCAGACTAAACTACTCAATCGATTTGGACGTTTTTAAAAAAATTAAAGTGTATTAAATTCCGCATCGTTACAATGGAGGACATTTTTGAAAAATTTTCTCAAAAAATTTTTATTTAATAAGCAAAATGAAAAAAAATTTTTTTTGACTTTTCAAGACTGCCATTTAGTCAGCAAATTTTGTATTTTAACGAAAATGACCCACGTCGAGGCAAAAACTCAGTAAAAATTATGTCCAACAGTGTTAATTTAATAAAATAAAAACTTAAATTGTTATAAAAAAATTAGTGAACAAAAGTTAGATCTTCTTTATTTGTCACATTTAAATGCACTAAATCAATATTTTCAGAAGAAAATAGAAATAAAATAATGTTAACTTAAGATTAGAAGACGTAAAACATCAACTCCTAATTGTTTATAACAATTTAATAAACAAATACGAAATTAGGGCATTTTTAATTAGCTAGATTTAGCTTTTTCAGCAGAATTAATTTTAAATATTTCACCAATTATCTTCTGCTGTGATAGTTTGCACTGCAACAACAATCGTGTATTATTTAAACAAATTTAATAAACAAATGCATTATTTGGCCATTTTTGAGTTAATAAGCTTCGTTTTTTTCAGCAGAACCAATAACTAGTGTGTTGCTAATGTGTTTTGCTGTTTTACTTTACACTTAGGCATCAATTGTTTATTTTTTAAACAAATTTAGTAAACAAATTAATTATTTGAGCATTTTTCAATATAGAAATTTTGTTTTTTTAGCAAAATCAACTACAAACATCTCAGAGATAGTCTATCGCTATGATAATTCGCAGTTAAACAATAATTGTACATTATTTAAACAAATTTATTAAACAAATACATTGCTTAGCTGTTTTTCAATAAATTAATTTTGTTTCTTTTAGCAGAATCTATTATAAATATTTCAGCATTGGTCTTTTGCTCTGATAATTTTCAGTTGAACAATTTTGTATATTGTTTAAACAAATTTCATAAACAAAGGTATTGTTTGGCAATTTTTCAATAGATAAACTTTGTTCTTTCAGCAGAATCAATAACTAGTATGTTGCCAATGTGTCTTGCTGTTTTACTTTACACTTAGGCATCAATTGTTTATTGTTTAAACAAATTCAGGTAACAAATTAATTATTTGAATATTTTTCAATATAGAAATTTTTTTCAGCAGAAGCAACTACAAACATCTCAGAGATAGTCTATTGTTATGATGATTCGCAGTTAAACAAAAATTATTGAAAAAACCGAAGTTTATCTATTGAAAAATTGCCAAACAATACATTTGTTTATTAAATTTGTTTAAATAATACACGATTGTTGTTTCAGTGTAAACTATCACAGCAGAAAGTCATTGGTGAAATATTTATAGCTAATTCTGCTGAAAAAGCTAAATCTATTTAATTAAAAATGCCTTAATTTCGTATTTGTTTATTAACTTGTTATAAACAATTAGGAATTGATGTTTAACGTCTTCTAATTTTAAGTTAACATTATTTTATTTTCATTTTCTCCTAAAAATATTGGTTCAGTGCATTTAAATGTGGCAAATAAGGAAAATATAACTTTTGTTCACTAATTTGTTTAAAACAATTCAAATTTTTGTTTTATTCAATTAATATTACTGGACCCAATTTTTAATAAGTTCTTTCCTCGACGTGGACCATTTTGGGTAAAATAAAAAATTTGTTGATTAAATGGCAGTCTTAAAGGGTCAAAAAAAAATCTTTGTATTGTTTATTAAATAAAAAATTGTTGAGAAAATTTTTCAAAAATATCCTTCCTTGTAACGATGCAGAATTTAATACACTTTAATTTTTTTTAGAAATGTCCAAATCGAATGAGCAGTTTAGTCTGAAAATTGATTTGTCCACAGACGCTTTTTTGCCCTACTGTGCAGCGGGGCGAAAGTAACAGTTTCAACCTTAGGGTTGAAAGTATAAAACAGCTGACAGAAACTGCTTAGCGACGAAGGCCACATCACGAATCGCAGTTTCTGTCAGCTGTTTTTTACTTTTAATCCTTCGGTTGAAACTGCTAATTTCGCCTCGCTTTACAAGCATCGAGTCGAATTTTCAATTTGGGTGTTATAAAAAATTGTATACGTGACTTGGGGAGAAGCAACGATGTCAACCCGTGTGATATCTGCCCTAGCTTCGCTCGGGCAGCTAACCTCATACTCGTTGAAATCGTTGCCTTTCTCCCCTAATTACCTAATTTATTATTACCCAGCACAGGATAAATAGGAATAAAGCATTTTTAACATCAAGATTTTTCTGTCAGTAACTATGGTCCTCACAATTAATAGTTACCAGGACATTGCTTAAATCACGAGGATAAAGGAATGGCGTGCGCATACTAAAATAAGCGATCAGCTATCGGCCAGTGAATTATCGTGAATTAATGTTACTGCAGCACACCTGAATGAAAACCCAAACACGCGATATGTGGGCGAGTCTGGTGTCTTGGGTTTCTCTAAATCGTCTGTGTTTGCTTCCTGAGAGCGATGCAGCCCTGAAATGCTAATTCTAATTCGTCCTGGAGCGAGTAGGAAGAAGAGATGGAGATTACTGGATCAAGATAGAGAAATAGCGATATAGAGATGGATAGAGAAATGTAGAAGAGGAAGGAGTTACTCCATCGATTTTAGCCCTTTGTCGTTGGAATAGACGTAGATTACATTCGTGGCTGGGTCGAGTGCCGTATTTACATACAGTCTTGCTAACGGACATGAACGCCATTTCTAGTGCACGAACTTGTACCAAACTTAGCAAACCTTTCATACCTGCCAGGCTTTGTATTCAGAAACTATCCCAAACCATAAATGATTGTAATTTTCAAACTTTAGGGGATGATGCTCTAATAAAACACCTTTCGACAGTAAACCTGAAGGTGTAAAAATGTGACAACAAATTTTACATATTTCTATTTATATATTTTTTTGAATTTATTTTATACCTAACGATAGCAGTCAATATAGAAGTTACTTTTTTATTTTGGTAAAATAAAAACAATTTCCTATTTCTTAAAATGCATTTTGTGAGAATAGAATCTTGTTCCCTGTATTGTTAGGTGCACTTAATAAAGTAGACTTAAGCTTCTTCCATTTCAGAAAGCTCTCTTTTGCAATGAAATAACGAGAACATATTTATTTTTCTTAAAGTTTTGCGAAGGTATTAGGACGTCTTTTTCTGAATGGGAGTCTGGGAAATCGTCCTATAAGTTTTCAAGAAACTTCATTAATTCTCTATTTACTACAAGCTGTATTGAGCCTCTCAATACATCACCATCAAGAAAGAAATCTACGCACAGTCACATTGTGCAACTTTGTACGTAAAATTAATTTCAGTACAAAGAGAAAGACTCCCAAAGAACTGCGACTCGTGGAATTTCTCGTACCGCTTCTGGAGAATTAATTGAAAATAATGGATTTTCTAGTTTACTACGAAACAATTTGGAAAACAGTATAATTTTTCTATATTTTATTTACTGGAGAATATATTTAACTAACAAGTATTGGAAAAAATTAAAGCATCAAACTTTGAAAGATTGGGTGTTCTAAACTTTTCAAACTTCGACAATTTGTTGACTGAAGAAATCCAATTTTAATTTAATTGGAAAAGAAACTTTTGAACTTTAAAATTGGTTAACTTATGTATTTCAAAACCATTTAGGACGGAAATAACGTTTTTAAAATTCATCTCTGCTGTTTAAGTTCTGTATATTTCAAGAAACTTTTATGTGCTGTAGGCTGAAACTGATGCGAAGTAAACTGGTGTCCGTGGTGCCCTCATTTTCTGCTGTGTATTCGACTTATCTCTTTCAGAAACGGGCGAGTCAGCTTCACAAATGAAGAGTCCACCATCCGGCTGTGGTGGCAGTGACTTTGGGTTGAAACGAGCGCCTCAGGCTCGGTAATTATAAGAATGTCTCGTTTTCGACTTTTTCTGCTTTTCACGATAATGGATCAGCTCCTCTTCCTTGATTTTCCGAAGATGAAACAAAAATAGCTATGATTTTTTAACCGACTATCTGTCCGTAAAAAACGTACTGACTTATATAATATTTCTGATTTTGAGGAATATTCAGACAATACTAAATTGAAATTTTAAGAAACTTGAATTCGCTTAGAAACATATAATTCCCAAGTTTTTTAGTACAGAAATACTGTACTAAATAAGAAAGAATATTACTTTCACACATGGGGCATTATTTCTCAAGTGTACCCAGCCCAAAAAATGAATTTCTCTGATCGGGTTCAAATTTACAAAAAGTTTAGTCCTCTTAAAAGGCACTTCAAAAAAAAAAAGATTGATCAGTTTGGTCAAAAACTTGCCGAGGTAGAGGGGGTGAAATTTTGGTACTTTGCGCAAAGAGCCTCTATTTCGGATATAAATACCTTTTTATGTATGGCATATAAAAAATTTTGATCCAAACGTGTTCAATAGATATTTTCCCAATCTTTCAAATGAAACTTTAAAAAAATTTTAAATTTAAAATTTAGCCATTATTTTTGAAAATCAAAAATATTTTTGTAAGTTCGACCATTTTTTGTCTTTCTTTTCAATTAAAAATAAAGCTTGAGATGTTTACTTTCATATCCTTGAACAGCAAAATGTCGTTTTTGAAAAATTGAATTTTAAGTAAACTGGTAAAATCAAAAAAAATTTCCTATGAGAAAAAATATTCAGAAAATTTTTTGCATTTACAGTTTTTCATAAAAACCAATATTGTAAAAACAGAAATTCAAAAGAAAATTTTTTGTTGATTTTAGAATTTTTTGAAAATTTTCGAAAATGAAATTTTTTAAATTTGTTTAATTGCGCATGTTTAATGTACAAATGACATTTATTATATTATGTTATTATTTATTACATATAATTTTATTATATATTATGTATAATGTTATTATATGTTATATATAATAACTTATTATATTATGTACATTACATGTAAATTGCACATTAAAAATGCGCAATAAACCAAATTCAAAAAATTTCATTTTTGAAAATTTTCAAAAAATTATAAAATCAACAAAAAATTTTTTTTGAATTTCCGTTTTTACAATATTGTTTGTTATCAGAAACTGAACATGCAAAAAATTTTTCGAAATATTTTCGCGCATAGGAAAAATTTTTTGAATTTACTAGGTTACTTAAAATTCAATTTTTCAAAAACAACAAGAATCGACATTTTGCTATTCAAGAACCTGAAAGTGAACATCTTAAGTTTTATTTTTAGTTAAAAAAAAAGAAAAAAAGGTTTGAACTTTAAAAAAGATCAAAAATATTTTTGATTTTCAAACAGAATGGCTAAATTTTGAATTAAAAAATTTTTTTTATTTCATTCGAAAGATTGGGAAAAAATCTATCGAAAACGTTTGGATCAAAATTTTTTATATGTCATATATAAAAAGATATTTATATCCGAAATAGAGACTCTTTGCGCAAAGTACAAAAATTTCACCCCCTCTACCTCGACGAATTTTTTATCAAACTGATTAATCTTTGTTTTTTTTGAAGTGCCATCTAATAGACCAAACTTTTTGCAAATTTGAGCCTGATCGGAGAAACTCATTTTTTGGGCTGGAGAAATAATGCCCTATATATAAACATAGGATGCAATATAGAATTTTATTTCTCACATCCAAATCAAAATCAAACGATATCACCCAGAATTACAAAATATTACTTTATTTTATTTTGAAAGTTTGTTTTTCGAAATAGTAATGTACTTTTCGTGCCGAGAAAATCTTTTCGTGTCAGGATTATCCTGAGAAGGCGTTAACTGACGGTAAATCCATCGCAAAGTTTCAAGTGCTGCCTACCATCTATATATACAGAAAGAAATTCTCTTCATAAGTTTCGTCTCTAAACTGTACCTATTTCGAAATCGATCCTTGTAATTAGACCAAACTGGGATAAAAAGCTTACATTAAACGGCCAACAGTTTTCGAGCATTTAATCCAGTAACGAAATCGATACCAAATACAGGAATTCTCTAGTACACATTGTCGGTGGTATTTCTCTTCATTTACTTTATGTGTTTGTTCTGAAACCACTAACACATACCTACATGTATACGCGGTACGTCCAACGGGAAGTCGTCTATAAAACGAGAAAATTGAAATTCTTCAAATATAAATAAACAGTTTTATACTATTAGTTTCATTTTCATTTGTGTTATTAGGGGGGCACATCCGAGTAGATGGCGGAAAAAATAGGTGAATTTTTGGAATTATTATCTCAAAAACTATTTGTCCGATTTCATGCAAGTTGGTTTTATTTGAAAGTATATACATTGAGGTATATTGACAAAATTTTAAATATATATATATTGACTGAGAGCGCTTTTATTGTGGCCGGCGTAAAACATGCCTCTCGCTGGCACGGTCTGCGGTTCCCATGATTGCGTGCAGTCAGTTGATCTGAAACAAAAATTTCGAAAAGATTCTTAAAATGTAATGTATAAAGCTCTTCGATTCATGGGATTTTAAAAAAAATTTCACAAAATGGCGCCTGATTAAAATTTACATTCATTTTTCAACCTAAAATATCCGACCTTTCTGGCTTGATAAAAAAAATAAATGAGTGAAAAAAATCCTAAGTTTCAAAGGGCTTTATATACATTATATTTTTTAGAATCTTTTCGAAATTTTTGTTTCAGATCAACTGACTGCACGCAATAATGGGAACCATAGACCATGCCAGCGAAGGGCATGTTTTACGCCAACCACAATAACAGCGCTCTCAGTCAATATATATATATGTATATTTAAAATTTTGTTAATATGCCTCAATATATATGTTTTTGAATAAAATCAACTTCGATGAAATCGGACAAACATTTTTTGAGATAATAATTCCCAAAATTCACCTTTTTTTGGCCGCCGTCTACTCGGATATACTCCCTTAAAGTGTTATAATTGAAATCTGAAATTGAAAATAATATTAGGGAAAAAATTCACCCCTATATTATTAAAATTAAGAGATTAGGCAATTATCGAAAATTGTCTTTCAATTATCTTTTAAATTTGAATAACTGGCATTTACAAACTCTTAAACCAAAATAAAAATCAATTCAAAGTGTGTGTGTAAATAAAGTTCATCTTGCAAAGTATCGGAATAGCAAACAAAAACTTGAAATTTTTCAGGTGTTCTTCACTTTACATAAATGTATCGATGTCAAGCCTATCCCTGCATGATTCCGATAACAAATGCCGGATAAAATATTGTCTAACGAAGAACGCAGCTCGCTTCAACCGGGACACCGAACCGGAGTTCGGTGTCCCGGTTGAAAACTTTATCGATTCGGAGTGACTGAGAGCGAAGGAGTAGAGGAGGGTGAAAGAGAAAGAGAAAGACAGTGAGATGGTTAGGGGTTTCGATATCGAGGTAGGCCGGCAAGGGTTAGTGGAATTTATTTCATTCAAGTATCGTATCATAAAAAGTCGGCTATGTGCAAAACATGAAACACGGTAGTGTTGTATCATCGTAACTACTTTTTCCATGACATCCCAGATACGGCGAGGTGAAAGAAAATTCCCTGAATTTTTCCAACTTTATTTCAAACTTATGTTTTCCATGTTCTTTGTTTTATTTTCATTCTCTTAATAAATAAAATTATTTTGTAAAAATTTTCATTAACAACAAATATCAATAAATGGCAATGATCATATTTACTCCATAAAAATGAAGAGAAACAGTATGTAATTAAATTGATACAAAATTATTGCAAAATACATCCCTTGCTTGTTTCATTATGCAAATCGCAAATTCTTACGTGTAATTGAACACATTGAAAATATTGAAAAATGCATATTTTCTAAATTAAAATGAGTAATTAGACCTTCATCAATGATGCATGAATAAATTTAAAAATAATAAATAAATCTATTATGGATACCACACGCTTCAATTATCAGGAAGGGAAATTACATTTAAAAGATGCGATCTTAATTCTGCCGTCCAAAGTAAAAAGGTACTTAATATACTTTGTGGTATACGGTTATTCTCTTAAACCTAGCAATGGAAAAGTCGACCTAAGCGACAATGTCACTTACATATGTATCTTTTTACTTAGGACGACAGAATTGAAGTCTCTTTACATTAGAAACAACAAAGATCTTAGTTTATTTTTTTCTAAATAAACAAAATTTAGAAATTTAAAATATTGTAACTCTCGAAAAATTTAAATTTCAGTTCCATTAAATCTAAAAATATCATAACGTTACAAACAATTGGCAACTATATAACCACTACATAGATATGTTTATGAAGTAGTAATGTAGTTTTCAATTGTTTGTAACGTTTTGATCCAACTTCGGTTAAAAAATGATATTTCTGGATTTAGTGTGGCATTTTAATGTGGAAGCGTCTTGATTATAAAGCAAAGGGAAAAAAATTTGTGATGATGAAACGATAATTTAATTTGAGACGATAAAGTTAACGAAGCAATCCGAGACTAAAGGCAAGCAAGATTGGAAAGAAGGGGGAGAAACATAATATTCACGCGAATGATGTTCATTATTAAAGTCAAAAGCATTTTTTTTGTCATAAACTTCCAGGTCGCCCCATTTGGAAATCCTCATTATTTATCTCGATTACCAATCAAGTATCAAAGTTGAAAAAATCTCTTTTTTTCAATTAATCAGATAACTCTTCCGCATAATATTATCTGCAAAAAATTGAATTCTTAGTTTCTTCTGTGATGATACGTATTTCAACGAGAGCTCTTAATACATATGGGATCGTAAGTTAATTTATAATTCTCGTATAGAGATAGAAACGAGCCTTTGAGAACCAATCCAATTTTCTCTGTTTGATTAAAACTGAAATTCGCGCAGTCTTTCACGTGATCAAATGTTTCGAAGCATCAAATTGGTAAATGGTTTTGCCGTCCGATTTTGCCACTGATGAAACTCTTTCTCTCTCTTGATAATGAAAGCCTGGCATCTTTGATGGATTTTAATCATCGGTTTATTTTTAATTATTTGAGTCATTCAATATGAATTTTAAAAAATCGTATAAAAAATTCCTGTTTCAAATTACAATCAATGAATAAATTTCCTTTTTCATTTTGATCTAGTTTGTCGAAGTCTGAGAAGAATGCTGATATTTTCTAATTAGCATAATTTATCCAATTATCCTTGTATTTCAGCAAAGATTGAAGCTATATATAGAATAGGGAAGAAGTAAAAAATTGTTTTACTACAAGCTTTGAATTGCATAAGACTTTCAATTAAAGGACTGAATAAAGAATAGCAAATGAGGGTAGTATATAGACTTACCGATTGAAAGTTGAAGTCATAATGCGAGTCACGTTGAGTTCGTTGAAGCTCAAATGCAGCCAGGGACTTACGATCATTTGTTAATATTGACTGAAGAAACTACGTGCCGCCTCCAAGAACAACTGAAATGCAACAAAGTTTGGTTCAGCTTACGTGCTCGCAAAATAAACTTTCATTTCGTGAAGAAAAGTTGAATTTCCTGACGAAGTTGGTTTAAAACTATTCATACTTTTTTGCAGGAGAAAAATTTTCAAAATAAATCTTTTGCAATTTACTTTCACAATAAATATTAATAGGAGGGTCAAAACTAAAGAATTTTGACAAATAAAATCACAGTAAATAGGGAGGTATAAAAATGATCAAAAAAGGATCAATTTTATCTACAACCAAGGTGGCTAGGAATCAGACGATTTAAAATTCCCGGGTTTTCCCAGTTTTTTCCCGGTTAATTTTTTTTCTCCCGATCAAGTTAAAAATGTCTTTTTGGGACTTTTGAAAGTGAACGTATACATAGAAATGGGAATTTTAACATAATATACATATACAAAATTTATATCGTAAAGAAAA
>JBAGKK010019201.1:0-52531 GCA_037177015.1 Euceroptres primus | reverse complement strand
AATGTCTGTAGAATATACAGAAATGTCTGTAGAATATACAGAAATGTCTGTAGAATATACAGAAATGTCTGTAGAATATACAGAAATGTCTGTAGAATCTACAGAAATGTCTGTAAGTATAACAGAAAAACTCTGTTGTCCCTACTTTAACAGATTATTCTGTTAATTTTACAGATTTCTTTTTCTCCGTGTAGCAATTCTATTTAGTAAGCTGATGTAATTTTACATTATCACTGTAAAATTGCTTTAGAAACTAACAGAAAACAAGAAATTCATTAAATTCTGTTGACTTATTAAGACAAAATTTTACTTAGGATTTTTTACAGTGTAAAAAATAATACAAATAATAACAGAATAAAATAAAAATCAGTTTCTAAATTACTATTCATCTCGAGCCACCAGAAGATTAATAATTAATTTCGAAAATAAATTTAACTTATAATCCTTAACTTTCCTGTTTAAATTTCCAAGAAATTCGATGTAAACCCAGTCGTTTAAAAGGTCTTAAAACGAATAAAACCGAAATGAACATCGAAACAAACTACGTCCGACTAAAACTTGACTTTTATCCCTGGAGAGATCTCGCCGGAAGTTAGTCGAGGGGAAAAACCCAACAACCGGCGTCTTTCACGTTAAATGTCAAATGTTTGACAATGGCGATTGACGCCTTACTCTTATCTCTTTTATTCTTGTCTCCCAAACTCAAAAAAAGAAAAAACCCAATCCGAATCGAATTGAAGAATCCAGTTCGGTTAAAACCTAAAATCCAGCCTCGGGCATCCGATATCGATATTTGATTCTAACCTAGCTTACCTTTTTCTTCTCGTGACGATCTCGTGGTTCTCGTCCTTTGGAATCCCTGTTTCTTCACTTCCCACGTCGATGAGATGCAGCTTTGATCAAATGTCCACAACAAGGTCACTATAGGCACTTACAATCGATCACAATAAAACACGAGTCATCAATTCCGAATGGTTGAGTGATCGAACAAATGACACTACTGATTAACCGGCCTATCATGAGCCACCGGTCTTTAAACACGTCTTTGTCAAAGGTCACGAGTCGCGAAATTTAGAAAGGTTAAGTTCTAAGCCAGTTCTGTTGATACTGACGATGACGGCACTGGTAGTTGCACTGGACACTGAGAAGTAACCTCGCACTTCCGCTCACCCTTAACTTGCGCGACGGTGGCGCCATCAGTCGGTGGTTTGATCAAACTTTATGAAAAGCACACTCCCTTAAAGCTCGTACATGAAATTGCTTTTTCGTTTTTGCTGTGTCTCGCCGGATAAACTTCCAAGGGATTGAATTCTTGTCACTCGCATTGCATCACGGGATGAGGTTAGGGTGGAGCAGGAAGTAGAAACGGCGGTACTAGCGCGACAGACTGCGAGGCTCCACTTCTCTCCACCGGGTGGATTGTCCCGGGTGCATTATCCCACGCTTCAGAAAGTTACTACTGAAAACAAAATGGCGCTTCATTAAAAACATTTTGGGTGGTGGAAAGGGGGTGCGAGTTTTTATATTAAATATTAAATACTTTACATTATATAAAGAGATCAAAAATGCTATATTAAATATTTGAGACCTTTTAGTTATCGATATGTTTCTACACATGCCTTTGAGCTGATTTGGCTGAAATTTTTTATTACTTTTGCTAATTTTCTTATATCAAATAGAAGATCTCAAAGCTATTAGAGACTTCAAATAAATTTTTTGGAGTATCTATCTTTCTAATTTTTTTAGCTTTCTTGTTAAAATCAACATTTTTCTTACTGAATGCAAATTAAATCTTGCTGAGAAGATGTTTTAATCGTAGACTTGTATAAGAATTTAATAATTTCTAGAGTAAACGTTCTATCAAGTTTTTTCTCTACCTATGCTATCAGTTTTGTTCACTTTCTTCTTTACTTTAATTGGAGAAATTTAAAGTAATAAATATATGTAAATAACAATCTTTTTCAAAATCTAAATCCATACCCACTTTTTTTTATTTATTATAGACTCTATTTACGAGCAAAGTTTCAATGAAGTTTTTTCCCCACACTGAAAAAAAAAGAATATTTGATTTAAAGAACGGTAGTGCAGAGTGGTGCCAAAGACATATTTTTTTAGATCAAAGAAATTTGTTAATTATGTGCAACAAAAGTCATGATTGAAGCAAATAAATGTTTTTTTAGTGCTATTAAATATTCCTTGAGTGAGAGAAATACACTCATCGTTGGATTTCGGGGCGGCTTCATGGTCGTTCACGCTTCACTGATTCCGTCCACCCCCCACCCTCCTGAGCGTCCCGCGACAACGCCATCGCTCGGGTAGTCAGGGCCGCCAGAAGTTGTTTACATCGCGCATCGAATTGAGGGCTGTATACCCCCGAGCCCGGCCCGAAATCCAGCGATGAGTGTATGTTATTAACTTGAAGAAATAAGTATTTGATGTGAATAAATATTTCTTTGGTCCTAAGATACGATTTACCGATTCCAATAAATCTATATTTGAGCCAAAGAAATGTCAATTTATGAAACGAAATGTACATATTTCAAAGTTAAGCAAATGTTTCATAGACTCTAAAAACTTTTCCCCCACGTCAAATTTTTGAATACATATTTGAAACAAAAAATTATCCGACTGATTCACTCAGAAAAAATTTTGTTGATTCAACAAAATCGTTTAGTTGATTTAAACAAAACTGTTGATTGAACCCACCAAATTTTGACTGAACTAACCAAGTTTTGATTGAATCAACCAAATGTTTTGTTGATTTAACCAAATATTTGGTTAAATATACTGTCACGTTCCCGCGACTATTATTATTATTGTTATTATTATTTGTATTATTTGTATTACTCTATTACATTTGTAATTGTTGTGACTGTGACTCTACCTGTTCTTTGACACACACCGATAGCATCCCAGGTAGGAAATTGACGACGGTGACAGCGCTTGCCAAGCCCTCTGCAAAGGCTAGTCAATCTTGGGAGAGGCTTGTTATCCAAGCCTGTCCCAACCCTTCATAGACCCGAAAATGATAACACCGTTTCAGCCCTGGAAACCAAGTCCTCGACCAGGATTGTTAGTAAAGCCTTGGCCAAGCCTTAAATAGTCAAAATTCTGAAGCTTGAGCCAAGCCTCGATAATTCTCAATCATTGCTAATTTTATAAATTGCTTTTATATATAGAACTTCATGAAGCCAGATGCTATAAATATACACTGAGAGACTTTTCATTGGAATAAATGATAAAGATTAATTAAAAGTTCGTGTAACACCGTTTCAAAGTGGGGAAAACGCGTTTGCGTATCGAAAATTAATATAATAGTTTTTAAGAGTTTGAAGTATATTTTTTTGAAAAAGTGGAAAAGTAGTAACACTAACTGAAAGAATCTTTTCAAATTGCAATAGAAATTATATGAGAATCTGAAATCCACTATGTATATGAATAATTATTCCCCCCGAAAAAGAAGGGGCATAAGAAATACCTTCATGTAAATACGGATTCACGACGACAACTATTATATTTTACTTATTATTTTATATATATATATATACCTAACGCCTAAAGCCTCTCGACTATTTACATTACCATATTTGGGAAAAAATCATGCCTTTAAAATCGTACCTGAATATGGATTTGTTAGTGGAAAGAGTTTTCTGGTAGAATCTGCATCACCCTATGTAAATCAGTTCAACAACTTAATATTGAATCTACAGAGAGCCGGATTTGTGGAAAAATGGCACCAGTTAAGGAAGACGAGTGGAATGTCAAAAGTCTTGGGATCCAATGAATTTGGCGAATCAAAAAGCACAAAATCTTCTCAAAGCAGAAGGCATATGATTATCTTTCGGATTTTTGGATATTCCTGTTCTATACTCGTCTTTCTTTGCGAAATAATTGTGGCCTAGATCGCAAAAAAAAAATCGACGACAGCAAAATCGTCAAGGAATGTACAGTCAAACTGCTTAAACGTCAGATTTATTCTTGGAAGTTTTCTCATCTCATCTCATCTCAAATCAATAAAATAAAAAAATGAAACTAGGATTTAAAAAATGTATGTTATTTACGTTTAATGATAATAATAATTTAGTAGGAAAAATTTTTTAATGAAGAACTTTTGAATGAATGGAGAAAATTTTTTTTTTTTAATTTCAGGGTTTTCTCAGAACATAGTTTTTTTAAATTTCAGGGTGATCTCAATTGTCAAAAATGTATTTCTTTTTTAAAACAGATAACAAAAAGGAAGCTCCATACAATGTTCTAATTGTAAGTTTAGTTTATAATTGTAATTTATGATGACTCAGTTTTTTAAAAGTTCGTTTCCTTATAAGCATAATGTCTTAATAAAAATTATTGTGCTTAGTATGCTTAATAAAAAGCTTATTGGAACAAAAATACTTTTGTTCCAAATTTACTACCTATTTCGTATCATCAAGGAGAACATTTATATAAATTTTCTAATAATAATTCAACTTGCTTAAATAGAAAATTGAATTTAGATAATAAATAAAAATTAATATGTATATAGATACTTCATTTCCCTAATAAAATCTCTTCCCATTTATAGCGTCAATTAATCGACTTGCCGGCTCCATAATTAGTTAGTGACAAGCCTTGAAAATGTCCATCCTGAGTAAATATTTACACTGGCAACGCATGTAGATTTTAACTTTATACGGTAACTCACACCCACCCACCAATTTACTCTACTTGTTCCCTCACTGGAGCATTGATCTAAAAGACAAGCGCAAGCGCCGGTGGAGGAGAACTGGTCAACTCGTTTTTACTCCATCGAGCTATAATTTCGTTCGTCGTGTATTTTCGGCGATCGTCATCAGACGAACGAAAGTGCGTTTTTACAAAAGTGGCGAATTCGGAAAGAGAAAAAGAGCAAAGAAAAAGTCCTAAAGGAAGAAGAACGAGGTCGATGTTCATGTTGATAAGAAAAGGCTAGACGAAACGAGGTGTCTATTCTTGGAGGTTCTCTGCAGAGATCATCCGGAGCTTTTACCTCGTTTCGACCCACTATGGATCATCAAATTAATGAGGACAATGGGTCGCCTTCAATGTCCAAGGCAGAAGACAATTTATCTAATAGCGATGGACCTTTGCTTAAAAAACGAGAGATTTCCAGAGACCCAAGTTCTACAAGGTGAATATTCGAAAATGTGTTTGCTTAATCTTCTTTGTATTGAAATTTATTATTGTTTTTTGTGACAGAGTGGAAATAGAAATCAATTGACTAACATTCAAGTATTTTTGAAGGAATCAATTTCTAAAACCCTCTATATAACAAAATTTAGTTCACTCATTTCTGAATGATATTTAGAAATCTCTAAAGCACTAACAGTTCATTTTCAAATTGAGAGTTTAAAAAAATAATTATCATTGTGTCTAGAAGTTTACAAAAAATAAGAAGTTTGAGTTCGCCCCGTTTACATTGATGTTTTAATGTCTTAAGTGCAGTAAACGTATAAATTTATCGATTATTAATTTAGGGAAAATTTACGTTCATCGATGGGAGGTGTATTTTCATCGTCAATAATTCGACGTGAACGTTGGCGACAAAATTCATGTGATGACCTGAAAAACTACTCAGGAAACGAAAGAAAGCAAACAAATCATTGTTTATGGATGATTACATTGATCTTAGGTATCATTGGATTTTGTAATCTACTGCTGAGTACGACAATCATTATTGTCCTTCGGGTGAGCCAAGGAATGGAGGCATTAGAGGTCATTCCTGACGAAAACCTTATTAAATTTTATGGAAACACGGATTTGGACAGAGTAAGTCCAAATTAAATTTTTTTCCTACCCTCTAAAATTTTAGATTGATCTAAACTGTGATGCCTTTTCAATTCGAATTCAATTATTATAGATTAGAGAATATTAAAATTTTTGAATGGTTGAAGTTGGAAATGTTGGAAAGTTGGAATGGTTGAAGTGTTGAAGTTATTAAGTCAAAAGATTTAATAAATCTACAGAAATTGAAAGAGAAAAAAACTAACCTGTAATTTCCTGAAGAACCTCAAAGCAATCGCTGGTACTAACTCCAACAATTACTACTCTCGAAATTAAACCAAATTTATATCCAAAAACTATATACGGAGTTCGATCGCGACAATGAAAAACAAAATAAAAAATTAATGCATCAGTAAAGTAAATTACACAAGATTTGGAAATAAACTTTGAAGATAATTTCACTTTCTAACTTGATTCGAATATTTCAAAATTTACCCGAAAATCGATGTTATTAGCAACGAAATTTTCACCAAACGGACAACAACACTCTCGATTTACGAAAACTTAATTATTTCCTCGAAAATCTGCCTTTTTAAAGTATTTGAAGTGAAAAAACAAACTGGCAAAATGCAAAATTTTCACTCTTTCGACTAACCGTTTCTTCGAACGATTCAAATGAAATGACAAAATTAAAATGGTCAACCGATTGATCAACTGCGTTTTTAAAATTTTAATCGAATGAATATTAAGTAGGTTTCGAGACCAGGATCTAAGGATTTAGTCAAATATAACAAAAAGTTGTTGACTTACTATATTTACGTTAATTATTTTTCAGAAAGAGATAAAATTTTTAAAATAAAGTCGTGAAACTGAATAAGTGAGTCGCAGGCACATGCGCATTGCCGGAATATTCAAATACCTACAGAGAGAATGGAAATTTTTAAGCGGGTGTGATACGACGATATCAGTAACTAGTTACTTTTTTTTGGTGATGTAACAGCAACGGTAACTAGTTCCTTTTAAAAAGTAACTTACCCATCACTGAGGTCGCCGAATATTTTTTATATCCCGTCGGTAATTCGTGACATCATAATACAGTCGGACCTCCACCATGTCATATTCCCCTCATCTGCTGCCACCACCATTAGCCGTTAATAGTAGATCATAGTAGTTGACGCTTGCGCAGATGGTGTTCCGCGTGTACACATAACCCATACATAGTTTACACTCACACATGGATACATGTGTGTGCGCAAATGCCTGCTGCGCAACTTCCAATTTCTCCTCCGAGCTACCTCAATAAAGTAATAACTCCCCCCGAAATTATTACATGGTGGAGGTCCGAATCTAATACTGTCGGACCTCCAACATGTAAACTTCCACCATGTCATATTCCCCGCTACAAGTCTCGATCGTTTTCCCCTACTCTCGAGAAGGCGTTTGCGCAGATAGTTTACACCTACATGGATACATACGTGTGTGCGCAAATGCCTGCTGCGCAACTTCTAATTTCCCCTCCGGACTACCTCCATCAAATAATAACTCCCCCCAAAATGATGACATGGTGGAAGTCCGCCTGTATATCACACGTCCTTAAGGGTATGCGATAAACGACTTTGAAAATGGCCGACTGGCTCCGAAATTTGCAGCTCCATTTCTCCAATTACATATACAGTCGGATCTCCACCGTTTTATAATTTCGGGGGGAATCATGAAAAGATGGAGGTAGATTGGAGGGATTATTGGAAGTTGTGCAGCAGGCATTTGCGCACACACGTATGTATACATGCGTGGGCGTAAACTATCTGCTCAAACGCCTTCTCGAGAGTAGGGGCAAACGATCAAGACTGGTTGCGGGGAATATGAAATGGTTGGAGTATGAAGTGGTGGAGGTCCGACTGTATCCTTAAAACTCTTCCACTACTACTTCAAATATCTGAATAAACTTTTAAAGTAATAGTAATAATAGTAATAATAAAAGTAATAATCTAGTAATAATAATAATAATAATAGTAATAATAGCAATAATAGTAATAATAGTAATAATCATAGTAATAATCTACAACTCAAATTAAGCTTATAATTTAAATAAATTTTATATTTCGCTTTTTAAAATTATATAGTCGGACCTGTACCCTTTCAATTTCTCCTCAAACAGTCTTGATCGTTTGCCCCTACTCTCGAGAAGTCGTTTGCGCAGATAGATTGCATGCACACATGTTTACATACGTGTATGCGCAACTTAAATTTCCCCTCCGAGCCGAGACCACAAAACGAGGCCTCATAAAGGATCATGTCATAAAGTCTCAAGCCTATTTCGCATGTGCAATCGCTACACAACGCCCAACTGTCATCTGCTGAGAATTTTTGTATAGAGAAAAATTGCATGGTTATTGTCCCAACAATTTACTCCAAATTGTAAATAAGAAGAAGATTTCTATGGAAAAATCAGAAAAATTTTACAAAAAATTGTATTAAATTTCCAAAACAATTTCAAGGATAATTTTTATTTATTTATAGGCATTTCACCCAAAAATAAAGAATGTAAAACCTGGCACAGAATAGGAAACTTTCATTCACTCATCCAATTGAATTTTTTCCATCTAAATTTCTAAATTAATCTCATATCTAATCCACCAAATTTTCTAGGTATGCCTTGAACGAGGAATTTGTGAAGGCTATGGAGACGAACCAATTGAACTCTCAGGCGACAATGCCGGAGTCAGCATCGATGTCACGAGTCGTATCCACGGAAAACCTCTCTCGAATATCCAAGTTCTTCCAAACGCAACCTCAGTTTCCCGAGTTCAGTCTTTCGAAATCAAAGACCCAAGGACAGGAAACCCTTACTTTTCCACAAATTTCCCCAACTTTGGCCTCCCTGATGGAGTTGTCCGCATCGATGTGAAAGTAGCAGAAACTCGCAGAGTAGTAGCCCCAATGAACGAGAGTCTCAGGATTAAATCTACTCAACAAATAGCACTCAACGGTGCAGAAGGTGCTACAATCGAGAGCAAGAACATCTTCTGGACAGCCAACAACGATATCTTCTTCGGGAGTAAGAATGGCGACATCGTCATCGATACGAAACAAGGCCTATTTCTCGACGTCAAGAACATTCCCATAGTTCCTATTTATTTACCAAACCGTGGGGATGTTAATGGCCAATACAAAGTTTGCGTCTGTATGCCTCAGGGCAAACTCTTCCGCATCCCGGTTAAATCAGGAGGAAGTGCAAGAGTAAACTGCGCTCGAATCTCAACCAGTCCAGCAGCTGATCCCTGCCAGTAAAAGGAATTTAGGAATCCAGCAATTTTTATACGTTTATTTTTTATATTTTTATTTAGACAATATGAGCTGTTGAAGAAATCACACATATGTATAAAAATCACTAGTATGAGTCGCGTTTAATGTTAACTGGTCACTGAAAGTAGATATAGAAACATCGAGTTTAAATTAACTATAGTGGACGTCTGACATGCCAATCACACTACTGTCAAATCAGATGAATTATTAATAAAATTAAATTTGTAATAAAGTTTCACAACACCTAATTGTTTGCTTAATTTATTGTAGTCGACAAGGAGTGTCGAGGTTTACTAAATACTCGCTTATCCAGTGATCATCTCCTCGTTGGCTTCCTCCATGTCCTCCTGCTGTTCCTGCTCGGTCGGTGGTTCATAGGCTTTTTCAAGAGGACTTGCGACGACTCCTCCAGCCCACACGCTCATCTCTACAGCTAATTTATTCGTGCCTTCGAGCAGAGGTCTGTAACCTCCATGAGCGAGAACTCGCAAGAGAGTTTGGGCTGTGAGACAGACAAGATCCTGCTGCTCGAGGGACATTGCTGTGTGGACTCTGATATTGCCTCCTTCGCAAGGATCAGAAATGCCTGTAAGAAAAAATAAATTTAGAAAGAGTTAAAAATTAAAAACATATCTCATTAAAAAAAGTTAAAAACCTGCAGAGCCTGGAAGGAAAAGACCAGACGACAGAAGCTGGAGAACTCGTCGGTAAGCTTGATTGATTGGCAATGCCTGTCTGCTAGGATTGTTCATAATTGCATTGTGAGCTAATAAATTCAACATCCATGGAGAAAGAGGTTCCAACCCTTCGAATCTGGCTCGCAAATCTCTCAATAAACGAATCAGAACTTTGATGCTCGAATGGTGTGCATTCTCTTCGAACCATCGTGAATGTCTGATCGCTGCCAGGTGACCTAACACAAAAAAATAAGGATGATATTTAAATGTTAAAATAGAAAAGTGATAATAATTAAAAGAAAAGATATTAAACAGTGGAGATTATTAACCTTGGCAAATTTTGATGTCAAGATGCTGATCAGACTCCAATTTTCTTAGGTTTTGGTGAAGAGTAGTAATTAAAACTCGGACTGTAGCTTCGTTAGTGGCGATGTCGAAGCCCCGCTCAGTTTGGGTTAGTCTGAAATTTTCCTTAGGATTTCCAGCCTTGAGATCAGTCTGAACTTTGGTTCCAAGAGCTTCAACGGCCGTTTTGGTTGGCAGAGTTTTCAGAATAACAACAATGTCGGCTATGTTGTGGCCTTTGATCATCGTTCCCATCTTGAAGCTTCCAACCTGTCGAACCTCCTCCAATTGCTACAAAACAAAATACAATAAATTTGTGTTTTTCAAGTATGGCTTATTATTTTTGTGTATTGCAGCAAATTTATTTATTTATTATAATTTGATTAGGCTTACGCAAGCTTCAAAAGTGCCAGGTGCGACGATCAAGTTGTCTAAAACACTTTGCAACTTAGTCACGAGGTTCAAGATTGAGGTCTGTTCCTTTGGAGTAGGACTCATGTCGGTCGATTTTTTGAGGAGAGCAGTTGTGAAATCTGCTTCCTCGGGTACCGGCTTAACTCGTGTGAACGCTGCTTCGCAGAGGGTTAGATCAAATGGATGACGAGGCAGAAACTGTTTCCTTGGGAAACCCATTCCGCGACCCATGCCTCCTCGACCTCCTCTTATCATTCCACCGCGTCCACCTCGCACCATTTTGTATCTGAAAATACAGTGAGGTTGTGAAATTAATAATTATTTTAATATTCTTAGAGAACTCAAATAAGTAAAACAGACTACAATGTAAAAAGTACGATGTACTTTTACATAATGAATCATAGGACATAAAAATATCAGTGATAAATGAGGTAATTTGACGAATTGTTAATTTTCATCAAATATTCTGTAATTTCACGAAAGAGTTGTAAGTTTGTATGGCCCGTGATTTATCTTCTAATTTTGCATTTTCATTGTAAAATTCACAAAGTTGTAAGAAAGTAGGGAAATTTTACACAAATTTGTAAAATTGCACTGATTTATCAGAGGGAAAAATTACAGCGACGAGATCTAATTTTATAAAAATATTAGAACAGTAATAGATGTAGAATATTGGCATTTATTTTGGAGTTAATAGCTACTATATAATCTGATAAAATGCAATACAATTAAAGTAAAACGAAGATGGATGGTAAAATTTTTTACACTTATGCATTTTTCCTGATGAGTAAAAACGGATTATTAGTTTTATTGTCGGTTTCATTATTAGTTTCATTAGAAACAACTGTATGGGTCTGTAGTTTTATTACATTTATATTCGATTTAATCTGATTTATTCTACAGGCAACGCCAAAGGACGCGTCAACGACAATAGAACCTAACCAAACATTTTTCTCGCCCATTTTTCGTAGATTCGCCTCACTTTACTACGAACCCTAGGTTTTCGAAAATAGAATAATAAAAAAAATTAATGTTTTGGAAACACTTACCAAGTTAGTTTTTACCGTTTTATTATAAAATCAATACTGCAAGCACGAAAATCATGCACACCGGCCGTAATTACTTCTATTACACACACGCGCTCCAAAAAGTACAGTGGCGCCTCTACCGATTATAATTCTAACCAATCAAAACTGATCAAACATGATCAAAAAAGAAAACAGGAAAAGTAAAAAATTGCAAAAAATCTTTTTTCTGTGTTTCTGAGAACCAAAGTGTGTTAATTCAAGTGCATTTAGAAATTCTAATTAGTTCTGTAATGCTCGAACAGTTAATTATGTATGTTTTTGTATTATACATATATCAAATCCTAAACAAAATAAAACGAATCGTTCTAACCTAAGAATTAATGAAAATGATAAATAATACGTTTTTGCAACAGTAATGATTTTATTGCTTATTGGTAATTTGTGATTTTTAGTTATTATAATACTTTTGTAAAGTCTTGTGAGAAAAGGAAAAGGCTTTAAAAAAGCCGCAATGACTCGCAAATGTGCGATCTGTAAAGAGACTAATTATAAGAATGGGAGTAGTTTCTTTTCTGCTCCAAAAGATCCAGAAGTTCGTAAGTTGTGGCAAGAAGCTATTGGAATTGATAATTATGTAGTGGGAGATGATACTTACGTTTGTAGTAAACATTTTTATCCGATAGACATTATTACTCACTGGATTAGTGGAGTTCCTCCTCATGTCATCACTGTGAGTATTTTTATTTTTTATATTGTTTTTCATCTCTATAACTCAAAATATATTGTTTTAAAAAATTTATTAATTGCAAATTTATAATTATTTAATTCATAAAAGAAATAATCTTGAGAAAGTAACATTCTTTATTGTTTTTAGATCAAATACAAAAAGTTTAGACTGAGGCCAGGAGCAATACCAAAAGTCAATATTGATCCAGACAACATGGACCCTCAATTCGTAGAATGTAACAGCGAAATTGAGGCTAATAGAAGCATTTCTCCATCATCGAATCCTTTATCTCCGACGATCAAGAAAAACGAAGAAACATTTTCCATACCTCGTGAAGATTTTAACGAAAAAAAAGTAGAAACGAGAGACTTTGAAGGTCAAGACTCTCAACAATCTTTCGAAAATATTTCCGATTTTTCCCCGGAACCGATATCTCAGGATATTCGGGATGATTATAATTTTAAGGAAGGTACGAAATTATCCTTAGAAGAATTCGAAACTCAAGAAAATGAATTTCATAAAGCTCAGGATTGGGAAGCTGAAAGCACTCTAATTGATATTGAAGACAAGAAACAGATACAAGATATATTCGGAAAAGAGGAAGTGATGACCAATAATGATGACCAAATTATGCCTACGGGAGAAGAAAATACCAGTTTTAATAGTTCAAATTTAAGTAATGAAACGATGCTTTTTGAAGATCTTTTGGAGATTTATACGGAAGTTAATTTACCGAAAGGTTGGATCTCGTTCGTGATTCCTAAAGGACATGGAACAACCATCGTGTATGCTTTCACTAAAATAAACAACAGTGGAACGCCTTTTGTCGAAAAACAGGTCTTTGTGAAAAACAACATGCTGCTGCGTTGCAGTGTAAAAGATAGGAACGTCGATCCATTGATGTACAATCTTATAAAGGACAATAAGAATTTGAAGGTGCAAACGTTGATGGATGTCGAGGAATTGATCATCGAATTCAACAAGAGACAAGTTTGCGATGGTAATATTAATCTTACAATTCTCTAAATTCGAAATCTTAAAAGCCTCGACATTCTGAATTGATATTATATAATGAATTATAACTTTTCAGGAAGTCCAGTGTTAGATCTCGTAAATATGGAAGCATTTCGGGAAGCATCAAACTGGCGGCACGCTTCGTGCTCCTTAATCATAAACAACGGATTAACAAAGTGTTCAAAATGTGCTTCCCTGGGAAAACGAAAGCCTTCGTTTGACCAGAGCACGTATTCTGTTTGCAAATCGCGGCTCGTCGAAAGAAAAGAGAAGATCAAAGTTCTTAATGAATCAATAAAGAAGCAGGTAGAATCCTTAAAAGGTGAAGAGTGCTTACCTTCCTTACCTCTGAGAACAGTTAGTTTATTGTCCGAGGTAGTGGACCTTTTGAAGCTCCCGAAAATACAGAAAATAATGATAAAGGAGTGCTTCAAACTTAAAAACTACGGAGAAGAAAACGTTCGATTTTCGCGAACCTGGATTTTCCTCTGCCTCCTTTTGTACATAGAATCTCCGAAAATGTACAAGTATTTGTTATTAAATAAGTATATGAATCTCCCAGCACTATTTACAGTCAGAGCGTTTTTGAGAAGAATTAAAGTAGATCGTGAGTTTTACAACATCTTTCAAGAAAGTATCGAAACTTTTCAGTGAATAATTAAAAGCAAAAAAGTCAAAATATGAAATTCTTACTAAGAATGTATTAAATTAACTTAATATAAGTATGTTACAAGATAATTTTCTACGCTACGGTAAGGCTTTTTTATTTATGTATAATTTATTGAAGTTGATTTGTATGTTTATGATCATTAAAATGAAAGGATGCTCTCAGGTCTTTTTTGGTTTTCTTTTTGGCGATTCTGTTGTCTTTGTCGCTTTAAGTTTTCTCGACTTTTCCTTTATTGATTTTTCCGCTGGGCCATGGTTCTTCTGAAAGTAAAATTTTTAAAATGATTTAAACATAAATCAGTTTAAAGTTTAAATATTTTTACCTGTGCCCATTCCTTATGGAGTTCTTCAAGCATGTCTAAAGTTAAACGACCTTGTGCTATTAATGATTCCGATACTTTGCCTTGGAAAAAAATTAAGAATATTATTTATTGTTCATATTAGAAACTTAATTAATAAAGAATTTTTAGTTGAATACCTTGGGCAAAGTCTGTTATTTCTGGGTGTTTGCTCACTACACCTGCAAAAATTTTATTTATTTAGTAAATAAACCTTTTCATTTATTCCGTAAGCGAGAAACATATTTACAAAGCGCTTTTGGGAGTTTCGAGTAATTTTTGTAGGGAAATAAAAAAAATTTACCTTCTTCCGTATTTCTGAGTAATTTTGTCAAGACGATAATACTGTCCTGGATTATAGAATCCAAGTCTGCTTGCATTTGTCTGATGAAAGCTGCATCGCAAAACAGATCTCGGAATCGATAACTATGAAATGAAAATTAAATTAGTAGGAAACCTTGGGAACTTATATTTTAGTTGTTTGCAAACATTTTTTGTTTGCAAGTTACCTGAGCCAAAGGTAAAGATCCAATACATCAAATATAGCTTCCAAATTCATCAAGTCTTGAATATTCATTGGAGTCGCTAGGGGCCAACCGATATTTTGTTGAACCCAGTGAGCAGAAATAACGTCATTTCTGCTGTACTGCCGGGCGTACTATAAAACAAAGAAATTAGAATTATTTACAGTTAATAAGAAATTATTTTTTGCTTAACGTTTAAAATGTTACCTTTAGAAACATTGAGCAAACGAGGGGTAATTTTTTGTTGATAGGAGCGCAACAAAATACGTATCGAGCACGTAAAGGAAGATTAACATGCTGAATCATGTCAGCTAGGAATTTAAAATCTTGCATATCGCACATAAAATATAACGAGTCGTCCACTGTACATAAGGAAACGAAGATGTCCTGGAATGTCAAGAAAATATGATTTACAATAGAAAATTTAATAAAAGATTACGCATTTTATTTAGTTATAAAGTAAAAAATAAATTACCATTAAATTAGAGAGAGGTGAATCAGGCAAATGATAAGCGTACATTTCTATCTGATCCGCAGTCGGATGCAAGCCAGCTTGTTTTATGGGTTCTGGACTCTGCGACATTAGGTTTCTTAAAACTGGCAAGTCTTCTGGACTGAATGTCGTAACATAACCCTGAAAAATAAATAAGTTAAGTTTAAAGTTTAAAAATAAGTCAAGTTTAATTTTAAAATTTTACAAGGAAAATTTGAAATTTTAAACAAACAAAAATTAAAATTACCGTTTCCCATTGAGTACCGAATCGGCCAGCACGTCCTCCAATTTGCAGAGCAGAGGAAACGCTAAGAGTATCCATTTCCCTTTCTCCTTTTTCATTTACCGTAGGTTTGACGATTGTGTAAAAAATTACCCTTCTTATGTGCCTGTAACAGAAAATAATATTATAATTAAAATACAATAAAATTTTTAAAAAATAAAAAATGAAAGCTTACAAATTTAAGCCCATTCCAATGGCGTCAGTAGCGACTAATATTTTACAAGAATGATTCGGGTCATTGAATTTCGCTGCCTGTGCAAGTTTCGTTCCTGGAGGGAGACTCCCATAAATAACAGCTACTTCTTTCCCACTGGATTCGATAACGCGAGAGACAGTGTAAATATCGTTTTTACTGAAACATACTATACAGTCTCCAGGCATCACATTGTGTAGAGAAATAAGTGCTGTGTTTTCTACTTTTAATTCTGTTAAACGCTCATAATTGCGAACTTCTAAGGTGTCTGAAGTCGTGTCACACAAAGCTCGTACCTGCGAAAAATAAAATTATAACAATGTTAAATAAAATAACATGATTATTTGTTACTTCAACATTTTTTAATAAATAGAGAATTACGCACAAGGCCAACAGCGCCAGCTTCACCACAGACATGAATTTCGTCAGCACAAACTCCCAGGAGAGCTCTCGTCCACGCCCAACCTCTTCCATAATCCTTCATTAATTGAATTTCGTCTATTATAGCTACTTCGTCTGAAAATATTGATATTCATTAGCAATATAATTCGATAAATTCCCAACGAATATAATAGGAAACGGTCTTAAGCCAGAACAAGTTTTTTCTTACATGTTGCATTAACATTAACCATTTCTACTGTACAGGCCACATGATTTGCAGGTTCATTCTCATTACTGGCAAATCTTCTATCCTCTCCAGTTATTAAATCACAAAGAGTTCCCTGGAAGAAAAAAATAAATGATAATAATTCAAAATTTGTGGTTGTCTAAAAAAATCTCTAAAAGTTTACACCTACACTTTCGTTGCATTTATTAAAAACTTCGACTGCCAATAACTTTAGAGGTCCACAGTAGACTCCAGAAGATGCACTCATGAATCTTTTGAGTGCATGGTAAGTTTTTCCACTATTCGTTGGACCAGCATGGAAAATGATTTTTCTACTTTTCTGCCTAGCATTGGGATACCTGCAAAAAAATCGTTTTTTTTTATTTATTAAAAATATATGCAATACTAATCAATCACTTTTATTAATGCCAATATTAACCAGTTGGGGGGAGTTCGAAGGTCGCTGATTTTCTTAAGATCATCGAGGCAGTCGATGTGAGGGAAAATTTGCTTTGCATGGCGTATAAAATATGGAAATAGATCTGTTATGTGTCCTGCTCCTTGTAGAATATCACTTAAGATGACGTGAAGATCTACTGGTAATGTTGGCGTTTGCAAACAGTATTGTCGAAAACTCTCGTGAGCTTGACGTTGAAGATGGTCTGTGAATATTGAATAACAATTAAGAAGTATGTAGAAGATAAACTGTCAATTTAATACAAAACCGACTATAGAAAAATATTATTTAGCCCTTACTGTCTAGCCCATATTCAAGAGCAAGTGTCTTGATTTCTTTGAGGTGGTAGAATTTATCCAGAATATTTTGAATATCATTTTTAACCAGAACACCAGAGAGTTCCAGACCAACGTTGATATCATCTGGATTCGGTTTTACTGGTACAGGTTTAAAGAGGGATGTAATGTTAACGTTATCGTTGTTGCTTTTTTCACGACATTGCTCCACTACTGATAAAGATGGACCTAAAGATCTGCGGAAATTAGAAATGTTAATAGTTCTTTTCACAGATTTTAGTTTTTATATAAAATTAAAATTATGTTAAATTTTGAACACTTTAGAATTTGAAATTTTAAAAATAATTTATTCAATAATTTGTTTAAAACTTGGAATTTTTGGTATTTTTAAATTGTTTGTGCTCCAAAATTTCAATAGGTACGTTATGGAATTTTAACTAAAAACTTGACATTCCTTTTTAATTGAATTACAAGTATAACCTTCCGGATTCTTTACGACAAAATCAGATATCTATTAGAGAGATAGGATTATTTAAAAATCCTAAAGCACCATGTCATAGTTGATAAAAAATGAAATAATTCTTAAACAATCGAATACATTTTGCAATTTTCTTTTTTCGAGAATCGGAAAATAATGATTGCGGAAAATAATCAGAAACAGTTTATTGTTAACAAATAATTTTGGCGTCAAAGATATAAAATTTTGCAATAAAATTGTATTAAAAAACGAGATATAACAAACTAACCTTCTGAGTAACGTGTTGAAAAAAGAATTTCTTCTCATCAAAACCTCTGAGACACATCTTTTAACCGGTATCATTGTTCTCAGGGTTAAATGTTAAAAGAAAATAACTCACACGAAATCCTTTAACATTGCGTAAACACTGATTAGCATTACAAGTTTTGTAACAAATTTTAACAAAGTCGTGTAACAAAAATTATCCAAATTTAATGTTGTTAGAGGTTATGTTCATAACCTCGCGTGAAAGCATGGCTGACATGCGCAAAGTGGAACAAAGTGGAACAAACAATACAGTCCACCATCCACCATTTCAAGACTAGTTGCGGGGAATATGACATGGTGGAGGTCCGAGTATAAGTCCTTGATCATGAACATGTTGACACACGTCGATTTGTCAGATCAAGAACAGCCGTCGATTTGTCGAATCAAGAACAGCCGCATGTCTCAACTTGTTCTCTCTCTCTCTATTACATACCCTATTATATAGCTCCTATACATAGCTGTTTGCTGTTTGTAATTAGCTGTTTATAGTTGCATAGAAGGTTCACAAAAGTTTGGAATTCTTATTTTTTGCTCAAATGCTCTGTGAAAATTCTTTATTTTTGTAAGTAATTGACTTGTTTTTAAATTTGAGAAATAGGCAGATTCATCTGTGCTATAAATCATTTGTTATATCTACGCGTATATTCTGTTGTTCTTTCCTGGTGTGTACATTTATCGAAAAAAAGTTTCTGCCTCATAAACATTTAAAAATCAAGCATTTTCTTTCATATATTTTAGTGTTTACATCTTTAACACTCGACAAATGATTCAGTTTTTTGTGAGTGACGGTTGTAGTTGAAAACTTGAGGTATAGTCAAGTGTCAAGATTGTTTTTTTTAAACAGACTTTACTCTCGTGTCGAATGAGTCACAAGACAAAGTTGTTTCGTTACACCTTCACATTTCGCAACGATTTGTTTGGTTATTGATACGGCTGAGTAAGTATGCATATATGTTTTAAAAAAACAAGAATATTTTTTGTTTTAAGGTTAGGCTTACTCCCTTTTGCGTATATTATACAGATCATACGTTTTCCCGGTTTTCCCGCATTATTAAGAAAGCACTTATGAAAAGTTCAATCCTTATTTGCTGATTTATGCCCAAAGTTTCCAAAAGGCGAAACATGTGGTATTTTCTCGACTTCTCTTTTTTTTTTACTTGTTTTTCAGAAGTTTTTTGTAAACTTTAAAATTTTCCTTCCTGTGTTTGCGTCGTACCGACAAGAAAAGCAACTACATAGTTTTTTGGATTTCAACTATTTTTTTTTACTGATGAAGTTCCAATCGGCAATTTTACTTGAATATAAAATATAGTAAATGCGTTTCATGACTTTAGACTGGTTAAATGAATATTTACATTCTCAGAAGTGATATTGAGTCATTGAGGTGTCGATCGCATAGAATGTTGGATTATTTTTCTACAACTACTAATACTGAACAAAGTATTAATATAGTGAAACATTGATACTCGTCTGAATTGTATTAAATAACAAAATTAGTTGTAAATCTGTAAAGTTTTTAAAAAACTTTGAACTCTACTTCACTTTTTATAAAAAGTGAAAAACCATTATTTCAGATGAGAATAATTTCTCTTTTCAGTTAATACATTCAATCAGCGTATTGATAATGAAACCCACTGTAAGTTTAAATTTGCTTACCGAGGCCTTACACTCATATATGGATAGAAATGAACCATTTGCAGAGGAATATGAATCCGAAGATGAGGATGATTACTTCAATGATGATGATGACGATGACTCCTCCATTGAGTCAGTCACGGACGAAAAAGCCTTTGTCTGCGACTACGACAAAATTTACGTTTGTCTCTACGAGGAACTCGAAGAATATCGGTCCTCGAAACAAGCCAAGAAAAAAAACACAACAAGCACTTGGAATAATTTATTAGTAGTACTGCCCAGTGGAGGAATCACTTCCATGAAGACTGCTCCCGCCTTAGTCCTCAAAGAAGCCAGAAAACTCATGTCTGATAATAACAAAGTTACAAAAATAGTTGAAAATTTCCAGACTGCGTCAAAAATTGAGGAAGAATTTAAACAAAAACCCATATCGCTGACTACAAATAACAGTAATAATGTTACTCGTCCTTCTCATGAACCAGAAGTCAAATCTTCGAAAATCGAGCCACCCAAACCCAATAAACCTGAAAAAATATCTAAAAAAAAGCTTAAAAAGCAGAGGCAGAAAGAAAAGAAAAAAGGAGAAAAGGGAAAAAAGAAGGATCCAGAGGAGAGAGAAGAGGAAGAGGAGAAGATAGCAGAAGAAGAAGAACCAGAGGAATCCCTTGATAGCAAATCGAGATCCGAATCTAAAGCTGAAAGCCTTGACTTTGCGCAGGATGAGGTCAATGGCCAAGAAAGTGAAGAAGACAGTGAAGCCACTGCAGATATTGATTTATTGGACGAAATCCCAGCTTTCGTTAGCAATGCCGTCAAGAAAAATGAAAAGAAGATTTTGAGCAAGAAAGAGAAGTTAGTCAAAGCCTCCAATCCTCCGAAACCTAACAAGAAAACTATCGTAGACAAAAAACCTGTAGAGAAAAAACCAGCGGTGAAACCAACTTCAGTCACAGAAATAAATGATGAAAAGCAATCTGTTAAAGCTAAACCGATACCTGTTGTTCCGAGTTCCAGTGCGCAACAACCGAGCGTCGATCCTGATTTTGATTTTGCCGTTAAAAGGGTGAGGAATTGTATTGTTGAAATTTTAATTCAAATAGGACACTCGTACATTATAATAATTATGTTATAATATTAAATTAATTTTTCAAATCTAGCTGAAGCGACCGAAAGCCACAGGAAATGAGTATCAAGAAGCAGTGTCACTTGGGAGGGAGGCTTTCAAGTTAATAATGAGTGATCAGATGTCACAAGCTATACAATTTTTATCAGAAGCTATATTAGTAAACACCTATGATTTACGACACTTTCTCAATCGTAGCTTTTGCTATTTGAGATTAGGCGCATATAACTTGTGAGTGTGTTACCAATTTAAGGATTTATATTATTTATAAAATTCGTTTTTCAAAGTTCTTGACTTATCTATCGTTATATTAACCCTTCGAGACCACTCTGGGTCATTTTAACCCATACCTCAAGTTTGACTAGATATAGCGTTTAGGCAGACTTGAAATACACGCGCCCATGACCCTCTGGTGGTAGTTTACTTTTTTCGAAACATAATTTTCCAAAAATGTTTTTTTTTCTAGAATTCTTTTTTCATATTTATAATTAGCTTTCACACTTCCACACTATACCATCACATTTAAGAATATCAAAAGTATACTCCTGAATTTTTTCAGCTCAACCGGATGCGTACATTTAAATAGGTGACACATACAAAATGATACAGGGTCAATTTGACTCAGTGTGGTCTCGAAGATCGAATAAATAGGTGTGGTCTCGAAGGATTAAACAATTTTAATTCAAGTTAAATTTTTTTGCAGAGCATTGAAAGACGCACAAGTTGTTATTAAATACACTAACGAAAGCGATGAACTAGTTAAAGCCAAATTTCGAGCTGGTCAGGCACTTGTTGGTTTGCAAGTACGTATATTTTATTTAAAAGTTTATTTTTTTTATTTACAATTTCTGCAACAGAAATGATTCCGTGTGTTTCAAAATGAATTTAATACTGGTTCACATCGGAAATAGCTTTATCGATTCATTTTAATTCAAATCAGGGCCTTGTAATAGTTCATTTTGGTTCAAGATAATTTTGAACTTTTCTTGGTTCACATTGATCTCATGTTTTTATTTTTAATAATTTGTTGAATGGTTTCGAAACAGAATTTTGAAGAGGCTGAAAAGTATTTAGATGAAGCCTACAATTTCAGCCAGGCTGATCCATACGTTCATCGAGAACTTATGCGTGTGAGAATTTTGCAATTACTTCATATGGGTTTTAAAGAAAGAGATATACTAGAGGCTTTTAAAAAACACCCTTCCGTATCGGTAGGTTCTTTTTTCTATTAAAATGTAAATGAAAAAATAAAATTTAAATTCTATCAAATGAAACTAGTATAAAATTTTTGCGTTTACAGGAAGTACTTGCAATATTGACTGAAAGAACACTTACAGAGGAAGAAGACGATTGTGATTACGTTAGTGAATGCGACGAGGATGACATTTATAATTCAGATAATGAGGAAAATCCTAGTTTTACTCGAATGTTTTCAAATTTATTGAAATATCAGCAATGGGTTCCTAAAAAAATAAAGCTTATCCCTTCAAGGTAACTAAGAATTTTAGTGTTTAATATCTTATGAATGAGCAACTTAATTTTTTTATAAAACCTATTGATATTTATTCTTTGTTTCAGTCCTTTGAAAACTATGACTCCGATTCAACAGCAACCAACGGCTTCTTTTAGAAAAATGCCAGTTCCTACTGAACCCAAGAAAATTATTACTACCATTCCTCCTAAAATTCCAGTCGTGAGCAAAGAAGTCAACGACAAGGCAATTTGGGTAGGAAATACCTCCTCTGAAATTACGGAGAATATGTTGCGGAAACGATTCAGCAAGTATGGGTTCCAAATTTTAAATGCAGACTTTGTACTCGCTTTAAATTATTTTTATTTATTTTTTATTTTTTCTTCCTCAGAATTTCCAATCTAATAATTAACCAATGTCTTGTTCCAGATTCGGTAAAATAATCTCGATATACAGGAAGCCAAGCGAAAATTACACGTTTATTAATTTCGAAACAGCAAAAGCGGTGACGGAATTATTAGCCTCTAATACCGCCGTTGAAGTCGAAGGGCACAAATTGCCTGTTAAAGCTGCCACTAGAGCTAAGTAAATTTTACTTAGCGGCATTGACTTCATGTGAAAGTAAAAGCAATTAAAAGAAAATTACTGGAGTATTGTGATAAATTTCCATTTATCAACTTTACCATAGAATTTTTTCATTGTCAGTGCTCTTCACATCGGGACAATATTTTTAAACTGAAACGGCCCTAATGAATTGCATACCCACGAGTGTCTGTGTTAATAACTATATTGGTGTAAAAATTACACATTTCTTTATATTACCAGTTCAGTATTCAATACTCAGACTTTGCATTCATGTTCGATATTCTTGTGCTTCGCTCTGACTTAAGAAATGCCAAACTGTCCAATCGATCTTTAATTCCACTAACTTATGACTGAGAAATATTTTTATTATGAGATTTTCTGCGGTTTAGAGTTTCCCCTACAGTTTGTAATGCTGTGATATTTAACTCTCCCATAACAGCTAGAATAACTCTTCCAATAATTGCAAGAATATCCTCAGTTTTCACCATTTTCTTTCAGCCAGTGTGAGATACGTAAATGAAGGAACTCCTTTTTGAGTTTTGTTCATAACAAATTGCGTTTGAAAAATGTCAATATAAAGTTATCTGATAGAAATAAATTTTAATTTTTCTATACTTAGCTGAGAACTATTTTTTACGTATTTTTTCATTTCTTTAGGAGTTTAGGAATGTGAACTTGATGTTTGCGTTTTGAACGAAAACAAAATCAGACTAATGAGCCTGAAAATACTGACACTTAAAAGGGGTTAAAATTGGATGATGTAAACTTTCAACCATAGAATGTAAAATTAACATAATACAAATTTTATTTAGAAACTATATGTGTTGTTCATGAAATCGTTTAAAAATTTGAAGTAGACGTTGTTAATTTTAAGTTGCAATGAGTGAGTATCTGAAAATTCGAAAGGAAAAAAGTTTTTATTATATGTAAGATAGATTTAAATTTTAGAAATTAATATTCCTTTACAGTCCGCATCTCAATGAAAGAAAAGGGTTCGGATTTCTTGCAGGAAACTTCAATTCCTAAGCAGTCGGAAGTGAAAAATTATTTAGGGGATGAGTTGGCAAAGGTTGTCTTTGAATTTAGTCACGGTGAAATTAAAAAATATTTGGGGTTGTTGCCACCACTTACTGGGCCAAAAAAAGAACTTTGGTCCTCACCTAGTGATCAGATGCTTGAGAAAAATAGTTTAAAACCACCAATTCACAGTAATAGTATTAAGGCATGCACTCATGATGGAATATTGGGTTAGTATTTGATTATCTGTTCTTATTAATTTAATTCTTGTTCTATCATAAATTGTATTTATTTTTCAACATGTTGCAGAAATTGGCGAGAAAGCTTTAGAGAAATATCGACAGGATACGGAGGAAAGGATTAGAGCAAAATTAAATGAGGACCTCATTGAAGAAAAGAATTTAAGCAAAGCTGAAAAAAGGAGAACATTTGAATTAGCTCTTCAAAAAACTCGAGAGCGATACAGAAATTGCGTCTTGGAACTGAAGTGCCGTTTTAGGAAAAAGTTAGAGGTAAGGTTCATTTTCGTTTTTCTATATAGATAATAGTAATATTTAAAAAACAAAATAAAAAATAACACCTGAAATATTAATTATACAAATTTTGAGGCTTTCATCTTGAAAGCACTAGAAAATTGAATGATAAAATTGTGAAACACTCAACATTCGAAGCTTTAAATTTAAAAAGAGTGAAATTGAGAAAGTCTGGCATTTTGGCCTTCAAAAGTACAATTTTGTTATTAATTGTAGACAGAATTAGAAAGGGCAATGGCTGAGTGTAAAAGGAAAATGCAGGATGCAATTTTGGAAGAACGAGCAAGTATTACTCGAGTAATGATGAAAAAAATGAGAGACGAAATTGGTTTCGTCGTTACTTCTTTATATTCTGATTTTGAGCTCAAGATTTATGCTGAGAAACAAAATATGATTGCAGAATTCAACCAAATCATGAGGTTTGGTTAAAATAACAAATCTGTCTTCTCCAATCTGTAAAATCAAAATACTCTGTCAAAAATCTGTCCTCCAAATACAAAATCATTTTTTTTTCTCGAAAAGGTGTGATCGATTGAAAACTGATGCAGCAATGAGGGAAATGATTAGACAAAAAGAGGAAGAGTTTCGAATCAAACTTCATGAACTTGAATTAGAAAGAATTGTAGATCTTACGTACGTTTTGTGTTCAGAAAGAATGCGTTGCAGTTCTGAAAAGCACGAAATGCATCAGAATTTTGAGGTACAAGAATTCATAGTTTAAAAAGAAATGGGATCTAGACAAAATTCAAAAAATTATTGTTAGTGATATAAATTTTAATAAACATTATATCTGGTATAGAAACAAATTGAAGCCCTGCAAAAAATGCTTCTCGAGGCAAATCGTGTGATTAAACTGATGAAGAAACAATCACCTGTGAAAGAAAATGATCAACCATCCAAAATAAAAATTATGGAGATTGTGAAACAATTTCAGAGGTTTATCAATTTTGCTTTTGGAGCTGTGCCTGGTCAGGCTGAATTTTTTTTGTCTTTGGAGTCACTTTTGACGTTCGAACTCGAACAGAAAATTTCTGAAAAAGTGGAGAAAGATGATGTTGAAGCAAGTGGAGTTTTTCGTGTAGTGGAGATTATTGATAAATGTGGAAGAAAGTGGCGGCCTGTGCAATTAATACCTGATGTGAGATTTCTAATATTTCATTTCACTACTGGTATTTTTTAAAATACATTATTCATTTAAATTTAGGCAAGAAAAAAATTGTATATTATATTATTATATATTAATATTATTTTATATTTTATATTAATGTATAAAAATGAAATTCAAAGGAAAGACGACTTAATTTTTTCAACAGAAAATGTTTTTAATGCTACTATTCAAAATTTTACTTAGATTCAGCAACCATGTTCTACTGAAGATCATGAAAAAATAGAGAAAAGTGATAAAAAATGTAAAAATTCAACAAATAGATCATTCCGTTCTCTTGACAGTTTAAATTCAATTTCATTTTGCCACTTTCAAAATACGTTTTACGAGCGAGCAGATTTTCAAGCAGGAGACATTGAAAATGAAAGAAAAACTATGACTGAACTTGCAGAGGATGCTCGTTTTGTTATGGATTTAAAACCAATTAAAACTTCTATTTCGGTATATTTTTAATCAACTAAAGAATTATTTTTACATTTACCAATTTTATATTTATCAATAAAATTTTCCTAGAAACTGGAAAGGAATGAAGAAGAGGAAACAGTATCAACTGAAAAAAAGAGTTTCGAAATTACAAAGAATCAAACATCAAAATCTCGATTATCGGTTAGTATACAAAAATACTTTTATATTGGCTTGTTGATTTTTAAGTCTAAATAGCTGAATATTTGTAGAAGGAAAGCTTGTTAGAAAATGTCGTGGCTCACAGTCAAATGATTAAAAATATCACAGAGAAGAATGAAGATGGTGAACAAACGTTTAAAATTGTTGGTGATGATGGAGTAGAACATCTTCAAACGCCTGAACAATTCAAGATTTCTAGAATGAAATCATTGATACGAATATTTAAATTGCATCCGAGCTTGCAACGTATTTTGATACCACATATTGGTAAAGCCTTGTACTGAATGTTTAATTTACTAAAATATTGTGTCATTGTGTCCCATCTTATAAATTGAACAAAATAATTCTGTTTACTTCCAAAAAACATTGCGGAGTTTATTGTAGAAATTATATTGTTAGTAAAAATAAATTTAACGTATAAAAATACCAGTTATTTTTTAATTACAAGGTTTACTAGTTTTAGTAGTTGCTTTTAATTTTAGTAGGTTAATATATCGTTGAAATTCTTTGGATTTTTGGTTTGACACATTCTATACCAATCTGGATCACGTGTTAAAGCTGAGGCATCGCGACTGTAGAAAGAAGTTTGTATAATGGATCGAACTCCTACTTTAGATGAAGGAATTGGCGGATGATCTTTTAGACGCCAGCCATAATCCCAACTTGTACATTCTGGATTGTAAAATCGATCCTCCGGTTTCTCTTTGTATCTTTAAATTTTAATTATTTAATTAATATTTACTTCAATTGTTTTATAAAAGAAAAATAAAATATTTCCTTAAAAAATGACAAAATATTACCTCTCATGTAAATAATTATTCGCAGCAATATAAGTCTCAACTCCATATTCATAGAGTATTTTTTTTACCTTGGGATCAATCGGTCTCATGAAACTGATATCGACAACTCCATTTTTCTTAGGCCTCAAAGGGATCAAAGGTTTTACTTTATCCTAAAGTATAAATAAAAGGGAAATCAAACATTAACACTTTGTAAAAGTATTTAAAAAATTCTTCAATCATACATGTTTCTTTTTTTCTTCTTGATTTTTCTTACTTGACTTGCTTTTCTTGCTTGACCTGTTTTTCTCTGATGGTGCTTTTAAGTCTTCTCTAAGTTTCTTGGCCAGCTTTGGATCTTCTAATTCTAAATTTTCCAGCAATCGATCTTGATTTTTAATAAACCACTTCATTCGCAATGCGTCTTCATTTTTGATTACTGAGGTGAAAAAAGCCTGACAACGTGCATCGCAGACTCCTCCGGTTAAGGACATAATTCTTTTTCTAAATTATAAATTAAAGTGAACAATGAACACTGGGAATTTATCAAAACCTAAATTTAAAGTAAAAGTCCAAAGGGAGGTTTCGAGGTTGTAAAGTGAGACATTTGACAATCGCTTTTTACAATTTGCAAAATAAATTAAGAATAATTTTCTAGTTCAAATAAAAAATACAAGATTTAACTTTAAATAGATCCCAAATTAAATTCTGCAGCAGGAAAGCAAAGGAGAATATAAGAACTGAAACGTGTGATTAATTCTTCGTAGTCGTATCGTTTATTTACAGTTTCTTAGCTCAATGCTTTGCGCTATGCATTTATAATTAGTTCTTATTACAATCTAGAACAATATCATTCTTACTTTACTGGTAATATTTGTGGGAGCCTGCGCCTATGTACACATTAGTCTACATCTACAACCATCTCTTGATAAAGTCATTCGCCAGTCTTTATCGAAAATTCTAACACGGAAAGATTCAAAGTCGAATAAATTTATAAAAAGATGGGAGGATCGTTTCTCAGTGAAGTAGTCAAGTCTTAAAGCCAGGGGTGCAAGAAGCTGCGTTTTACTTTTCTTCGGTCTGAATCGCACATCAAATCTAGGAATACCAATATTTAATGCAGCAGTGGAAGGATCGCTTGGATGTTGATAGATAAAAATGGAATTGACAATAAATAAGTATGGCGTGAATGAAAGAGTTTTCACATGATATTACTCCCTTTTAAAGTCAACATCAAGTGTGTTTGACTCGATAATCACAGCCATAGGAAGCAATACTGTGCAATACAGTTATGAACTTGAGCATAATTATTAAATAATTAAGAAAATTTAAAAATCTAGGTGCTTTAATTGGAATAACATTTTAATAAAACATTCTAGTCAAATAATTATCAAGAAAATTCAATATCCAAAGTCATTTGCTCAATTCTAAAATTTCTGAGAAAAAAATGATTATATATAAATGATGATGCATAAAATATGTAAGGTAAATGTTCCAGTAATCGTGACCTTAGTTCCAGTAATTTATACTTATTACCTATTGATTTTAATAATAAATAATGCTAAAGCTCGATATTTTTTGTTACTAAATACTTTTTTAAACATCTTTTATAATTATTTCTTTAGGTTATGTGCCAATTGCACGATTACTGGGACCGGTACAATTACTGGGACATCTACCTTAAATGAAATTTTTTAAAAATTAGTTCACTAAAACTGAAATTTACGGTGCAATACTTTTGTATTAAATTATTTAATAATCATTTCCAATGTTGCATTCTATGGTTTCGTGAAGGTCGCATGGAAAACATTCTATAATACTTCATCTCTCAAAATAATACCTAATATTTCAATTCGAAGACAACTAATGTTTATCGGCTTCAACGATAATCTGCAAGCCTCCCGTTGACTTATCTCTTAAGTAAAAACGATTACACGCTCGCTGAAACTTGCAAAAATATTAAAGTGCATAATTTTAATTGATCTCGGGAATTTCCTTTTAAGTTCCGTCGAGCCTAAAACGTAATTATGCTTAGAAATAACTAAGCTTACTTGCTTCCGGAAAATATGGGTCAAAATATGGATTTTTAGAATTTGTATGGCAGTTGTTAAACCGTTACGATGACTATTTTTTACAGTAAAATATTAAGTTGTAACTCCATAACAGGATTGGATTTGATATTTTTAAAATTCCTAACACACCCACGAAAAGTTAAAAGTTGGAAAAATACTTTTCAGATCCTGGGTACAAAACCTAGAACACAATTCGAACATTTCTTATTTATTATTTTCTAATTACGAAACTTGAAAGAGCCAGACTTAGTGTTTAATTATTGTTTCCAGTTTCTATTATAAAATATTCCAACAGGATTCCCTTTTCTTTAATCGACTTTGCAACAAGTCTCTAGCATCTTTCAATTACATAGCAATTTACATTCCGACCTAATTAGTCCTTTACGTATAAATAAATCTCGTGGATATTGTTAATAACATTTGCGATCGCCCGATTTAGTCGAGGGTTCAATTTATACAAGAAAACAAGTGATGAACGTATCGCAGGATACGAGAACCTTTTTCGAATCGAGCCAGCGACCTGCACTTGGCTCTTCAATGACTTCCAGTCATCAGACTATTCAAGAACTATACATGTGTTCATTTATCATCGTAACAACGGTCGAATCAACAAAACCATATTCGCGAATAATAAACTCTCGAAATATAAAAAGCGGTGTCTTTGAGTTCGAGAGGCATAAAGTCTTGCTAGTTTTATTTTACTGGGTGAATACTTAACAAAGAGGATGTGGACACATCTAACTCCTTGTTACTTCCAGCAAAACGGGCGAAGTCGTTTGCTTCTTGAAGTGCACTCCGGGTCCTTGAAAAGTACTTCGACTGATGGGCGACTGAAATGGCCCTGATACGCAGGAACTATCTTCGGATTTGCTCGATTCTGGTGGGCTGTGTATAGTCTCTTTTCTCTCTTGCAATGCGTATTTGAAGAATTCGTATCTGCAAAGTAAATAAGTTACGTCAATTCCGAGTAAGTTTAATAATTAGCTCGAACTTTAGAAATGGAGAACTGGGTGCTTTTTAAATAAAAGATTCTACCTAAATTTTTAAGAAGCTAGATTCCACTTTAATTTTTAACTCTCTTCTAACTACAATCTTGCCAAGTGAGGCAAGCGATAAGATTTATCGCTGATTGATAAGAGCATATCTGTAACTAAAGGAGGGAGAGCAACAAAGTTTCTTCTTGCGTTTCGGAAACTTGCAAAATCATCGTCGGAATATTTAATGATAATATTTAATATTTATTTAATATTTAATAATAATGAGCTACCATTAGAAAACATTTGAAATCTACTTACGTCGACCAACAAATTGCAGTAGCTGGCATCTGTGAAAGAATGCGAGCATTCAGCCCTCTGAAGAATCCTGAAACTCCTCCTAACCTGTATACCATTTTGAAAGCTTCTACCATGCCCTGGGGTCGAACACTACCTTGTTGTGTGTTTAAAAGTGTCTTGCAGACGTCCAAAGGCGTTGTTGCTGCCGCTGCGATTGCTCCAGCCATTGCACCTGAAATATTACAAACCAATTTGTAGTTCCTAGCTAAATTTCATTTCATCAAGAACAAAATCCTAAAAACCAACAACAAAAAATACTAACCCGACACTACGTGTGCAGCAGGATTATATTTGTGATCTGGATTTGTGACCGATTGCGAGAACTCGTAAGCAATAAAGTGGATACTTTGGAAAGGCACGTTCATGGCCAATTGTGTGGTGTAGCTTCGATAGAAGGCAAAGACACCCTCTGTTTTATACACGTGTCTTATACAACTCATTATGCTTTGATAAGGCGAGTTGTACATTTGAAGGCGTTGTTTCACGACTGAAAAATATGATTGAATATAAAAATTAGATGAGTTAATTCGTAGAAATTAAAGATTTGATTTGAATTGTTCTTGAATATGTCAGTCTCGAACCTTCAGCAGGGTTCATAACTCCGTCGTGGAGAAGAGTCGCTACACAACCTGCAGCTCCGTAAATGAGGTGATTGAACTGAGATGGGGATTTTCCGCTGAGCATTTTATTCTTGAGGAACTCGTAGCAGGAAAAATATAGAGCGTGAGCAGGTCCTGCTCCAGCAACCATAACACCGATTCCTCGGATTGGCCTCAAAAGTCCCTCTTGTCGCACCATTTTACTGAGGACTGCACCGATGCTTCCTCCTCCTCCTCCCCCTCCAGGTCCAGGCGTCAGAGCTTGCATTCTTGTCTGAAATTGTAAAAACTTTAAATAAAAGCATTAAATAAAAATGTTTTATAATTATCGTATAACTTTCGAGACCAGTCGAGACTTTAGTAATTTGGAATCTGTTCAATTTAAAGTGTTGAAGTCTTCAATTTGAAATCGTTGAATTTTAACTGTTTTTAAATTTACTCTTACGTAACTGTACAATTGTACAAATTAGTCTTCTTCAAATAGAAAAAAAGATCAAAGCGAAAAATACATGTATTTCGTGACTTGCAGAAAATTTATGACGTTCAGTTAACCATTTCAATTTCCTCTTTATTTCTTTTCTCAAAATAATACTGACATTAAATGAAATTGAAAAAATGTTCTGCTGAATAATAAATTAAATTTTCGGAGTCTTAGCTCAACTGAAAATCTATTTATAGCAGCAAAGTTCAATTTGAGTGCTTAAATTAATGCTTATGTTTACTTTAGTCTATTTTGTAGAAGACTTAAGCAGATGTTTCAATATTTCGCAGTAATGTTTTGACTTGAATAAACAATCGATATTGATATGAGTTAACGGAAGCACGTGTTGGTGTAAGTTGCGACTAGAAAAGAAAATCAAAAATAGAATCTATTGCTCAAGACTAGTTACATAATGTATAATTGGAATACAAGTACTATTTAAATAACATTGTGCATTTAAGAACAATATATAACTTTTCGGTACCAAATTTTAATATTATTCAGACCTAATATTTTTTATAATGTTCACAGCTTATTGGAAGTACAATTTGTATTATTTTTCCTCTAAACTCATTTTGAAACTTTGGTTCGAGTAAACGAATGATTTGGATAATACATACTTGGATAAATTTTAAAAATAAGAAATAATTAAATGAGCAAGAATGATAAATGGTAGTGCATTAAACACGCTGCAAAGTAAAATAAAACCAATACCTTCTCATATGATGATGAGAATGTAATAATAGATCACAATAGAAAATAATAGTCGCATAGCAATGTAATGTGAAAGTTGTCGAAAGTACATCGCATAAAAATATCAATTTCAATAAATTATGTAGACTAATAAAACATGCGTGATGAGTATCTTCAGAACTATAACAACTAATTTTTCAAACGACCTGTAATTTTGTATCATTTTGTACAACACATAATTAAGCTTACACAAAGCTGGAAAATGTTCAAAAGACCGGAAATATTAAATGATACTGCTGATCTCGTCTGTTGAGGATAAAGATAAAAAATAATGAACCATTGATTTAGAAATTTAAATTTTTACCAGAGATCGATATCGATTAGATTAATTTTCTAGACAAAAAGATAAATTAGACCTCAGAATTCAGGGATTGCTTTCAAGATGTATTTTACGAAAAGGAATTCGTTTCAGTTGAGAAAAAAAGAATTTTCCTTAGAAATTTGCATACACTAGGACTTTTAAATTTTCCAATGGTTAAAAAGGAAAAAAAACTTTTTTTAAATAATGAAAAAGACCAACATTGTGTCTCAGAGAAGACTAGTTTCTGTCACTAGACTGTTACATAAATTGTGATTAAAAATCAACAATTATGTACACAGTGACAGGTTGCCTATCTCATTAATTATTTATTAATTATGCTCTAATCAACGCTATAATTTCTCTTATGTTAAGGTGAAAATTGAAATAAAGAAAACGTGCATACTCAGGAATATTTTACTTAGAAAGAGGAAAAAGCGCATAAATTAATTAAATCGAGAATAATTGATAAGCAATAATTATCAACCAATAGACAGTAAAAGTTTCACATAAACTGAACTGTTTACGTGAACTTAAAAAAGAATCCTGACTATCCAATAAATATACATTTTGAAAGTTACTTTACATTTATGCCAAATGCAGCCTGCATTCTCATTAAATTGGATATTGAATAATACATTTACATGAATAATTACACAAGAAATTTTAAGCATTTAAGAATTTAAAGAAGTACTAAATTTTGTAGAATTCAAATTGCAAAGCCATCCAAATAAAAAATGTTTCACTTTAAGTGTTCGGTCCAATTGCTTATTCAACATTGATTATTTTTTATAAAAAATGAAAATTATTTCTAAGGAGTTGCTGTTGGAATGCCTTTCGCTTTTCGTCACGCTTTTAAGTAGACCACCTCCATAACCTAAAATAACAAACACAACTTTATCATTTTGATAGCGATTTTTTCTTAATATTAAATAAAACATATTATCAAGCAATAAAATCATGAATACTATTTTCATAAAGTGGTTTTTAATCTAGAGTAAAATCCTCACAGTAGCACAGTATAAGTACCTATAACATCAGTAAAGCAAAGTACAATCAATATAAAAAATTGTCAACAATTTAACGTTGAATAAAAAATGTCTCCAACTTAGTTAAAAGACTTGACAACATTTTATTCGCAATATCCCAAAAATCTGGAACCATGAGCTGACTTTTAATATCTTTAGTCACGTGACTTTGATTTCTAATAGTAATCAAAATCTTGGCTTTTGGATCCTAGAAACTTGGAGCTTAAAATCTTAATTTTCATTGTTTACTTATGAAATAACTAAAATAAAACTCAAAAATTTAATTTCCAGAAATTTTTGACTTGTTTACTCCACTGAAGCTTCATAAGATTTCCTCCAATCTCGAACATGAGTACAAAAATGATTAAAATCTTTAAAAGGAAAAACAAAACACAGATTTTTTAAAATTCAAATCTTTGATGACAACTTCTTAATTAAAATTTCATTAGGCTCAAAAACTATCACAAGATTATGTATAATCAGACAATCATCGTGACGACGCAGAACCTTAGCATGACGATTGAAATACCTACACGTCTAGGAATCGAGAAATCGCGGCGTGTTCACATAGGTTATGTAAATCCACGACCTGAGGGAAGAGCAAATTTACCTTGACACTGTCGAGTGGGTACATGATGCAGTGTTCCATGATCCCGGCGAAGGCACCCGCGGTCATATGGACTCCCACGGATGCCGTAGGCAGACTCTCATAATCGTCTGAGTTCATAATTACAATTTAATTTCCCAACAAGTCACAACTGCTTCGAATGTCTTGTTTTAAAAGTGCAACTTAAGAATCCAAAAGATTCACGTTCGTGCCCTCGTTTTTGATTCCTTGACTTAAATATTGTTAAACTAATAATCCAACGGGGTTCCGGGTACCGGAGATGGCCAGGTAATGTTACGTGATTAGAAATGTGACAGCGGAGAGCCTGGAACTTGCTGGTTTCCAAAGCTAAGTTGAACTCGAGACTTCACGAGGACACACACTTTTCGCAATTGTTTTACGATTAATGAAGATTTATGACACGCTGCGGGAGTCAAATCGCGAAAGAGGTCTTCCGCGAAGGACATATGACCGCAATCATCGACAACGTTCCGAACTCGACTTCGCTCAACTTCACTTGCTGAACAGACTGCAGCCCCCGGCAGAAATTGCTTGGTCCCCCCCCTTCACCTTTCACGTTAAACGTTACTGGAAAACATGATTTTCCCGGTGCATTCCAAGTGACGCGGTTTGCGAACTCTGATAGGGAGTGCTTTAGAAAGAGTAGGGACTTGAGTGTTAAAAGTTAGTTGCGAGAGATTTTACTTCCTTTAATAGAAAGAGCAACTGCGAAGTTTAAACGGGGTAAGTTAGAGAGGTTATGTCTGCTAGCAGGTGGCGCGCATGCGCTTGAAAAACCACGTGTGCTAAACCACTCTTGCGGTGGGAAAGTGAAGTTTTTAAATTTCGGTTTCTTGTCATTTTCGCAGTGATATCTCTTATCTGGAGCCAATCCGAACAGTTGGAAATATTAATCCCGCGCCTCTCCACGATTGAAGAACACGTGCTCGAAGCCCAGTGAGACTTTGATGATGCGTTTACGTTTCACGCGGTTTCTAGTTTCTTTGAGTTCGTCGACCTATAGGTTGAGAGGTTTCCTCAGTTTATCAAGTTTTCGTTTCTGCTCCAAAAATATAATCCAGTGCTTACATCTAGTTTGACAATCTTGAACGATGTTCTATTTTTTGTTTGGAAATAGGTAGGTATATGACATGGCTAATTCAGTTTTAAAAAATCAGTTTGATTTAGGCGTGTTAAATTCCGAGGATTTTTTGTGCAAAATTTATTAAGTTTCAGGGCAATTGAAATTTTTCTCATTCAAATTATATAGTTGTTTTTTTAAAGATAGAGCAATATTGTTGGTATAGAAAGAATGTTTAATACATATTTAAAATAAGAACTTATTAAGACTTTGAAATGCCATAAAATATTTGATACGCAGAATTGTCTTCAGATTATTTTATTCTTTATTTTAAAGCCAGAGATTCAACGAGCAGTTATTAATCCAATTTTGTTCAATATTTATGAAAATAATCGTGAACAGTCTATGAAATAATTTCCGTAGACAATGCGCTACTCGAATCAACACCAGAAGAATAATATCACGAACAATAAAACTCCACGAGTTCTTTCATATTATCAGAATGTTTATACAAATCAATTTTGTCCAGCTTAGTTTAGATAAAGATTTGTTTTTGTACACATTCTTGATATATGATATTGTTTTAAAAGAAAATAAATGAAACTTTTTCAATATTAGAACAGACTTTTAAAAACAGAAGAAAATAATTTTTTCTTGATATTTAACAATTAAAAGACAATTTTTTATTTCATTAAGTGAAAATGACGAGCTTTTAAAATAATTCTACATTCATTCAGAATAAATAATTTAAATTAAATTTGAACTTTTCTCGATGATTGTAGACATTTATTCTGGCTTGATGATAAACCATGTTAAGGAAATAAAAATAGTACATGCAACTGAATCACGCTTAGGCATGAATAAATCTGATAATTTAGACTCAGGCAATATTGAAATATTAAAAAAATATTTAAATATTAAACATTATATTTATATTTTACATAATTGGATTTCTGGAGAAAGTGAAAATTCAATTAATGAAGTAAGCTAGGCGATTAAAAAATGTTGGTAATTTTGAATTAAATTTTTCATTTTTTTTTTTAAATCGATCAACGTAACACTTTGTAGTGACTTCTCTGCGACCTAAAAGAAAACAAACGATTACAGAATCATAATCAATTGCACACAGAAAGAGGGCAAAAACTCCATTCATTAAGTACTAGCTAATTTTAATTCAATGACGCACTGAATGTGAAGTAGAAACACTGGAAGCATTTTACTTTTACGGTTTCCGAAAATTTCAAAGAATTTATTCTTAATTTATTTTATTTAATATGTTTAATATGTTTCATCAAAGCCAATAAAGAAAATATGTCAGACTGAGATTTTCGAGAAAAATAATAAAAGAAAGTTTGAAATGATTTTTTTCAGGAAATCGTTGCAAATTCCTGGAATCAAATCATATTTTATCTTCCTAGTTTTACCTCAGATGTCTAACTCTTTTCACTTTCTAGTTTACTATTAGTTTTACCGCAGATGATGACGATAGCGATAACTTTTTACGTGACAATGAAATCGTCAAATAAAATGTATTTGACGATTTCATTGTCACGTAAAAAGTTATCGCGATTCATTTCAGATGACTTGAGAAATTAACTTTATTTTTGAACTTTAAATATTGTATTAATTTCAATTTAAAAAAATTAAAATTTGGTTAAACATTTTTTTTCGGTGGATACTGAAAAAAATTACTCAATTAATGGCATACAAAGATCCGTTTATTGTTAAGCTTTCAACTCATCGAGAACAATTTGCATAAAAATGTATCACACTGCTATATTAAAAATGGCAATGGTTCGTCGTTTAACAAGAAAATACAAATTGTCTACTTAAGTATGGAATAAGTATACAAAATATTAATTATTATGTACACGCTTATACTATGCACTTGACTACGATTCCAGCAAAGTGATCTTGCTTAACAAAAAAATCCGGTTGCAATTAAATAAATAATTGCTAAAAACTGAAGATCCTAATTACAAGAAACAAGAAAATCAACTTTATTTTATTGATTAACTCGAACTTTTTTTTCCCCTGAAATCTAGTAGAAATAATTTTTTTTCTCAAAGAACCTAGTATCAGGTTAATTACAAAGAATGTAAGTAATTGAACTTGTAAAACAACATCAAATTTTATATATTTTTTACTTTGAAAAGTAAAATTTACTACATATAAACAAGATGCTAATTTATTCTTTCTAATTTTGATTTATGACTTGCATTTTTCAGCTTATCAGGGTTGTCTATTTAACCTGATTTTAGCAAGATGCACGCTAATTAAATATAAAAATAGATAAATATGATATATAACGAGGAGTTGGTACATGTGAGCGGATCATAAGAAGGGAAGCTGTACATTTTAAAGCTCACCATCCTGTGTCGAAAAGTGGAAGTAAATACTTAGATTCGGAGGAAGTGTGCTACTAGCTATGCTTGATTAGATCTTCTATTGCGCCGGGATGAACTCGAAAATAGAGGTCGTGGCTTGTACAGGTCGTCACTCGAATATCGTTGATTACTTCTCTGCCGACTGTAATCATTTAATTAAAATAAGTGCCATTCGATTGATAAAAATTCATGGAAATATTGCTTTGAAAATAAATCAGGCTTTAAAAAATTTTTACCGGACGCTTTAAAACTCTTTTTATCAGAAATTTATCTTTTTATTCATTAAAAAAATTGAATAAAAAACTAAGGTGGATTAATTTATTCTTTACATTTTTTGAAGATTAAATCATTAAAATAAAAAATAAATGCCTAAAAATTTGAAACACAAAAAGGTGTCTTGGGAAAATTTAGATTTCTAAAAGCTTAGATTTGCACAATGTTTACATAAGAAAATATTAATTTCAGAGTTCACAGTAATTAGATGGGAGGAAAGGGAAAATAGGGGAGATTTGCTTATTTTAAACTGAAATTTGTAGCGTTCAGATTTTAATTTCTTCCACATTTAGTTATTAGAAACAATTTTCAGTAATTTATTATTGGTTTAATTTCAGAAACCATACCATTTTTCAACAATAATTTTTTTAAATTTAAAACTGAAAGTTTTTTTCTTCACAGGCTGTGAAGTCTGTAATTTTTTTTAGTGCTCTGAAAAAATATTTTAATTCAAAATTAACTTCGAATCTTAATGATACTTACAAAAATTTGAACTCTACACTTGTTTTTAAAAATCTAACATTGGCTGCTGCATTATTCACAATTTATCTTCTTTCTCTGCTCTATTGCATAATGATGTCAGCAATTCTTAGTAAATCTTTTTGTACCCAAATGGAAAAAAGCATGTTATTATGTTAAATTACGGATTCTCTTCTAGTATTGCATGACGATTTATTGTTCTGTAAATTATTGTTTCAAATTTTTATCATTCTGCAAAAATCACTTAAATTTATACTTAAATAAAAAATATTAAAATAAAAATTATCCACTAAAAACTACAAATCATAATAGGAAGAAATTAAAAATAATTTCACTCTAAATTAATTATTTCAAGACTTCAAGAAAAACAAATTGAAGTAGTTTTAAATTTTGGAATTCAAATATTAAAATCAGAAAAGAAAGAAGTCAAAGCTTAAAACGTAAGTTAAACGAAAAAAGCAGTAAATTACCTTTTTTCCTCTTTTACGGGTTGTCCTGATGTCTTTTCACTGGTTGCAGAAACATCGCTTTCTGGACTGAGAGGCATAATGAAGTTCTCTCCATTCAAAAGCCCTGGAGGATTAAAACTATTCAGACTGGGCCTCTGTTTTTTTGGTCTTCCCAATTTCCTCTTTTTGCCCACAGGTTCACTCTCATCATGTGTTTCTGATTCTCCTTCCTTGATTCCGTCATTATTATTATTTGCATTATGTAGCAAAATATCACTCAGAGGACTGGACGAAAGTTTTCGTTTCAACTTTGGTGGAGCCATAGGTTTTGGCTCAGATTTCTTCTCTGATTTTTCTGCAGCCAAACTCTTTACCTTTTTATCTGAGTTCAATTCTTTTACGAAAGACTCCAGGAAATTAGCGAATCTCAAATATCGTTCGTTATCTGGTTCGAAGTACAAACAAACTTCTTGCACTGGCGAGGCTGCTGGATATTCTTTTCCTTGCTGTTTATCTTCTTCGATTTCATCATTTATCAACAAAATTTCTTCCTTCATTTCTAAATTCTTTTCAGGATTTTTTTCTTCACTTCTATTTTTCTTGGATTTTTTATCAATATTTTGAGTGCATTCTTCAAATGATGTTGAACGCTCAAGTTTCAGATTTCGGATCAAATCTTCCGTACTTCGCTTTACTCCCATTGATACTCTTAACTCCATTGTTGGTGAGAGAATCTTACTGTCTTTTTCAACTTTAGTACTTCCCTCTTGTTCAGATACTATTTTGGAAATATCAGATTCCATTTTATCATAGCTAGATTCCATTTTATCATCGCTAGATTCCATTTTATCATCGCTAGATTCCATTTTATTATCACTAGATTCTATTTTAAAGATATCAGAATTTAGACTCTCATCCAATTTGGCAGTTTCATTTTTTTTTGGAGTATTTATCAACATTAACTCTCCCCTCTCCCATTTTTCAAGATTCTCCTCTACTTTATCTTCCTCAGATTTCACAGCAACAAAATTATTTTCTGCACTACTGACTTTTTCAATATTCTCCTCCTTTACTTCTGAAACAATCAGAGACTCCTCACTACCTTTTATAGAATCCTCTCTATCTTTTACAGAAGAATCTTTTTCAATTTCCGAAGTTCCATCTTCTTGCAAGTCCTTTTGAGCTTCTGTCTCAATCGTTCGTTCCGCATTCGCTGCAACATCGCTACTCTCAGCTAATTTTTGATCCGACATCATCTCGTCCAAAGATTTTCGAATGGATTCCTCCATCAACGACAATTTTGACTCCTTCTTGTATTCATTCTGCATCAAATCACTCTGTCCTACCGATTCTCCTTGAAGGATTATCATCGCAGTTTCCTCTAAGGTCAAGTTAGTCATTTCTCCAGAATAAGGCACCTCACAATCTTCATCTGGAACTTCGATTATCTGCACCCTTTCTTCATCAGGAACTTTTGTGATATCCTCGACCGGAAGAGGTGAATTCGAAAGGCTTTCGCTCTCAGTTCCCTCGGTTCTGCTCTTCTTGACACCAGATGGAGTACCTTCTTCTGAATTTTGCTTCTCCATCCGTCTTCTGATCTTCATAAGCTTCTTGGCTTCGTGGAAATTTTTCGCGAATTTTGGTTTCTTAACCTTAGGTTCACCAGAAGATGAAGGTGAAGATGAATCTTCGTAAAGTGGTCGTTTTTTCAAGGGCAAACATGACTCGTTTGAATTACCATCAGATTTCAAAGAGTTCTCTTTCTCTGGGTATAAGTATTCACAATTTGTTGAAGGCTTGTAATTAATTTCAGCTTGCTGACTTTCGAACTCAGTTGTTGCTAATTTATTATCGTTTGCTTGAGAATCTTCAATTCCATCTGATGTATCACCACTAGAATTATTGGTGTTGTTAGTCTCTTTAGTTAAAGTCGTCGATACAGACTTTGCTGCGAGGGATGTATTTTTTTGGGAACTCTTGCCATTTGAACCGTTTGACCCGTCTCTGTCCGTAGATCGTCGATCGTTTGAGTTCTTTCGCAAACTCGAGTGATCGTCCTTCGATTTCGATTTCTTATCATCCCTCTGCTTCTTTTCCTTCGAAGATTGACTCTCGCTCTTGGTGTCTTTCTTGTTTTCCGGTCTCTCACTCTTCCCTTCTTTTTTAGTTCGCGATTCCTTCTCATTCCTCGAACTTCTGCTTCTGCTGTCTTTAGAATGACGATGATCATCGCGTTTTTTGTCTTTTGAGTCACTTGATTTTGTTTTCGAGCTCTTATCGTGGCGATCGGTACTTCTCGAGGTTTTATGATCCTTTTTGTAATCCTTCTTGTCTCGGCAAGCATCTCTTCTTTCTTTTGAATCTTTATTTGTTTTTGAATCTTTGTTCAACTTTTCTTTCTCTGTGAGTTCCTTCTTCTCGCGCAACTCTCTTATTTTTTCTTTGTAAATGTCTTTCAAGTCCTTAAAGATGTCCTGTATCATTTCTTGCTTTTCTGAATCTTTCTTCTCTTCCCTTTTCTCTTCTTTTTCTTTCTTTTCGCCTTTTTCTTTCTTTTCGTCTTTTTCTTTCTCCTCCTTTTCTTTCCTTTCCTCTTTAGCCTTGCTCGACACTTCCTTAGTTTTCTCAGGTATATCCTTCTGCTTTTCTCTAGATTGATCTCTTTCCTTTCTAGATTTCGAATGTCTGGAACTACTCGAACTACTTTGCTTTTTCCTATCACTGTGTCGCCTTGAATCACTTTTATCTTTTCTCGATTTGGAAGACTCGCTTTTTTCTTTCCCGTCTCGACTTTCGCTTCTTTCTTTCCCGTCTCTACTTTCGCTTTTCTCCTTCATGTCTCTACTTTCACTTTTCTCTTTCGCATCCCTAATCTCACACTTTTCTTTCAAAAGAATATCAGCCTCATCTCTAGAATTCTCCACGGACGAAAAACTTTTAATACTCTTTGAGTCTTTATCCTTTTCTTGGGGACTTTCTTTATTTTTAATAACTTCAAAATTAAATTTGCTTTCCTTGTATTTCCCTTCTTCGATATCCCTGATGGCCCTAAAATTATCCTTGGGGTATCTATCCTTGCTGTCTTCGTTGGCATTCGGAAATGGGGTTGAAGCCTGATTCGAAGATCCGAAATCGGTGACGATTGATAATCGAGAGTTGGAGGAAACTTTACTAAGTTGCGAATCTTGGTCGTGATTGCTTATATCAAAGTTATCCCTGGAAAATTCGTTGGAGAAATCAGGAGTTCTAGATCTGTGACTGGTAAGTTCAGAAATTCCGGAGAGATGAGAGTCGTTAGAAAGGTTGGATTCGTTTAGATTCATTATATCAATTGGCTCAAATTGCGGACTTTCTTCTTCTTCCTCAGTCTTGTCGTCTGATCTGAAAGAGACATTTAGGTTCGATGCAGAGCTAGTCTTTGTAAATGATTTCTCAAACTCGTCCATTGAGTTTTCATCGATATCGAATTGGCCGTTTTTAGTTTCTTCTGCCTTTTTAGGCTCTTCTGATTTAATTTCCTCTACCGTTTTAGCCTCTTCCGATTTTTTATTCTCTTCCACTTTTTTACTTTCATCAATTTTCTTAGATTCTTCTACTTTTCTAGTCTCCTCAATCTTCTTAAAGTCCTCGAGTTTCTTATTCTTCTCCATTTTTTTTATTTCATCAACTTTTTTATTATCGTCAATCTTTTCGGAGGTTGGTGGTTTACTTTCGACGGGAGGATTCTCTTTTCGACCAGTAACATGTTCATTTACGTCTACGTCTAAGTCCATTGATTCCAGAGACTCATCCTTTAAACTGTTTCTGTCGGATTCTGGAGAAACGGGATCTAAATCTTTAGGCAATAAGTCCTTGAGATTGCAGGGCCCATTCTTTTCACGGGGTTTAGGTCTTTCTATCCCGAGGAATTTGTAAACCACGTCTTCAATTTGGGGCATGAAAACGGAATAGATTTTTGGATTTACTACTTGATCGACTATTCGTTCCACTCCAACTTCTAGAAATGAAGCTTCGTGGATGTTTTTTCGTAAGGTTTCGCGAAGCTGATTTTTGTTCATGTCCGGCTTCCATGTTTGCGAATTTAGAAAAGAGTTTACCGAGCCCTCTACACGAGTTCGCAAATTCTGATAGGCTGGCTGCAAAAACAATTTTTAATATTGAAATAAGAGTTCCAAGATTTGAATTTAATATTAAATTCATCTCTAAACGTTTTATAATTGGGAACATCAAACTTTCGAAAGATTCTACAAATTTAATAAATAAGCTTTAAATATTAAAACGATATCTTCATCATGAAATTTAAGATTTTTATGACAAGAAATACTCCCAGTGCATAAAAGTACCTTTAAAGACGACAAAAAGTTGTGATCGATATTGGACGGTAATGAAATTGCGAAAAAACTACCAATTATCCTTGAAAGAGTAAATTCGAAGCTTATATCTTATTTTGTAGATGTTTTATTACTATAAATTTATAGAATCAATAAACATAATAAATAACAATAATGCAATCATGTCGATGTTTTAAAAGTATAATTTTTTTTTTGAGGTTATGTATAATCGAGAAGATCGAGACGTATAAGAAAATATCACTAGCAAAAGCTATCAATGAAATTTGTGAAAAATACATGAATTTGTAAAAAAAATAACTTGCTTACCTTTGTGTCAACATCGGCTATACATTCTTTTCGAAACTGATCGAAGATTCCCTGTGATTTGACTTGGCCAACGATGTGATCTACTAATCGCGGATCACCAGCTAAAAGAGTACTACTTAAACCCAAATCCATGATTATTATAAAAATTCGATTAGATCACTTTTAAAAAGATGACAAAAAATTAGGCTAATCATAATGTGAACTTGATGTTTTACACATTTTGCACGATCAAAACGGCCATGTTTATTTTTGTTAGAAACTACATTTAAGTTTTGAAAATTCTTGACAGATGGCGCAACGTGCGTCTTCTATTTCCTTCCTTATCGATTAACAGTAAAATACGGAGAGTAAACATTTGATTTAAAACAATTTAAAAATTTTATGAAAATCAGAGAAAATGTAGCTTTTTCTCTATAATAAAGTTTAAAATTCTCAATTGATTGATAGCATTTTGTATACAAGTCTGAGTTTACTGCATAAATATTTCCACATATTTTTTATTGAATTTCACCGGGTGAGCACGTGATTAAATATGGCGCCTCATTGAGTGTCAAAATCCAGTGTTTGCGGAAATTCACAAATGTTGGAAATTTTTTTTGTAAAAAAATACGGATAATAATACAATTTTTCTATTCTAAAGTGCTCAAGTAAAGTTACTACTTTAAAAACAATGAAGCGGGTGATCCTTTTCGTGAATGGCACTGATGTGAACGGCAAGGTAGTTGTGTTTTAGGTTATGTTATCTGTCAAAAGCTTAATAAAAAATTTAAGCTATTTGTTTATATTCTCTTGATGAAAGTGCTTTTTGTGTATTTACCTAAACAATAGTTTGTAGTTTAAAAAAATACATGCCTTAATAAAATTCCTTAGACTGGAACAATGATTTTTAAAAATATAGTACATAATACATATAAATTTGTGTGCGTGTGTGTGACAACTTTTTGAAATTCGATTATTCATTGTTTCTTCCAAATGTCAAAATTCTAAATTTTCATTCACTGAAACACCTCGTTCAATAACTTAAAAAAAGTCATTTATTTACTGCTTCTCATTTATGAACTCACGTGTTCATTTACTTCTACATTTGTACCTACGTTATTTATTTTTTAATATCTCTTTAAATAGATTCGTTTAAGCTTTCAAAAATTTTATTCCGCTTATTTAAGGTATATACTATCGAAAAATAACATATATCCAAACTTTTATTTTTTTATTGTTTATTTTAAGGAAAACAAAGTTGCCCTTTATCTTGTTCATTCACTGGTTCATTTACCCTACTTTTCAACTTAGAAATATCAAATTTTCCTTGTTTCACTTTAAAGAAATTGCAATTTGAATGAAAAAGTATTTAAAATTCTAAATATATTAAATTTCATAGCTTTTCAATAAAAAATAATTTAATAGCTTTTGAATAAATTTCAACTTTCAGAGAACTCATAATTTTAGATGGAAATTGAGATGATGAAATCTTCAAATCGCTTTCTTATTTAAATTTTCAGGTCTTTATGATAACACACTCAATCGATGAACTCTTGGCAGCAGCCAGTGTAAAGTTTGAAATGGCAGCAAAAAGAATATTCACACCCCAGGGCGGGGAAATTGAAGATATCAAGTTAATCAGAGATGATGATATTTTATACGTATCAAACGGAGAAGACTTTTTTCCAAGTGAACAAAATAATACTGCCAAATGTTCTGATTGGGTCACTTTGAACGTGGGTGGACGATATTTTTCCACGACGAAAAGTACGCTCATCAACAAGGAACCTATGAGCATGCTAGCACGGTAAATTCTCAATATATTTTTGTTTAATTATTTATTTATAAATACAAGCCTAATCTCATGTTATATTTTAAATAGAATGTTCACCGAGAGTGAAGAGCGCGAGTGGCGGTTACCGCCAAGTAAACGGGACCGGAGTGGAGCCTTCATGATCGATAGGAGTCCCACGTACTTTGAGCCGTTATTAAATTACCTGAGGCATGGGCAATTAATTCTCGACCCCAATCTTAACGCTGCAGGTTCGTTAAGAGGAATATTTTTATTTTTCGCCTGCATGAAACTTGGAAAACTGTCGAATCAAAGCAAATACCCGGAAGGAAATGCTTTGAAGTCTCGTTAGTAATTTCACGTATATGAGAAAATCAACAACTCAATTTACTTTATCTGTTTTTAATTGGTCCACTTACCAACTTATCTTCTAGATTTATTTACGTTTCCATTTTTTTCAACACCAAGAGTTGTTGCAAAGTAAATTATAGTTCTTTTTATATTTTCTTAAAATATCTCTGTTAGTGATGTTTCGTTTCGGCATAAATATTATCTTTGGATTTTGAACTGGTATACAAATTGGATTCGTGAGATTAAATTCAATATCACAATCGGAATCAATTGAAGAATTAAACTCTTGAGATGCCACACTCCGTTTTTTGATTATTTCCATTTGTCGCTTTGTAAATAAATTTGACTTATTATTTCCTCCTTTTTCAGACATTTAAAAAAACTGTATTTACAAATTTTTGTTTTACCTACAATTTTCTCCGAGCAGCTCAGGGAATTTGTGTTTGATTGTGAGTCAAAATTCTTACAACAAACACTAGAATAAACATCGCCGATAAGATGTCTTAATTTTTCACGATCTTTTAAAAAATTTTCTGTATTTTCACATGCACAAAATGTAAATTCCTTTAATTCTTTCTTAGATCCTTTAAAACTCTTCACTAATTTCTCGCGTTGTTTTATAATATTACAAATTTCATTTTCTGTGTTATTCCTTATATTATTTCGTATAAGATTAAATTTATTAATTTTTATTAGATTATCTTTTTTCTCATTTTTCTGTGCTAGTTCTTTGTAGTATTCTTTTAATTTGCTAAGAAAATTTACGTTTTAGTATTTATAGTGATAATAATAATAAATAATATAAATAAATAATAATAAAACATGATAAGGTAGATGTCCCAGTTATCTTACCGGTCCCAGTAATCGTGCAATTTTCACATAACCTATATAAATAATCATAAACAATCTTTAAAGAAGTATTTAGTAACAAAAAATAACCATTTATGGCATTATTTATTATTAAAACCAATAGTGATCAAGTATAAATGCTTAAAAAATAAGATTGATGGCGAAACGATTACTGGGACTAAGGTCACGATTACTGAGACATTTACCTTAATAAATAATAAATAAACTGTTAAAAATATTGCAATATATTACCAGTAATCTTTGCATGTTTTTTTATATTGTTTATAAATGTCTTTACATTCCATCAACACTTTTGTTATAATTTTTAACTCGATTGATTTTATGAAAACAGTCTTTGAATTGAAGTCAATTGAAGTGAAAGATGGAAAAACATTTGGTCTTTTGTTTTCGAACGAAACTTTATTTCTCTCAATTTTAAATATGATTCATTCTTTCCCAACTCAGTGCATCTCGAATTACCAACCTTTGCCTATCCTCTTGAAACTTGGGTATTTTGTAGCCAAGAAAGGTATTTTAATAAGCTTTATGTCAGTAATAATCATTTTCCAGAAAATTATTGTTTTAGTCGTAATTCCTCAGATAGAAAACTTTATTTCAATGGTTCTCCTAGAAGCCGTCACCAAATTGAGCCAAATTAATTTTAAAATATACTTTTTTACCCTCGAAGGAAAAAATGGACAAGTCCGTCATTACTGAAATATTAAATAAAATAATTATTTTATTTAAAAAATAATTAAATAGAATTGTGAATATCGTACGTTTCTATATAACGTCACTGCGTGTCAAATGTTTTCAACTTCATGCAAAACAGATAAAATCCCTGACGCTAGAATAGAGAATATATACTATTCTCGAAATATTTTTTGAGTTTTCGCCTACTCTCTTTCACACTACTAGATTTTAAATAAACAACAAATATCAGATTTTAATGAATAGATTAGTACATTGTAGTGTTTATTTAAAATCTAGTAGTGTGAAAGAGAGTAGGCAAAAATTCGAAAATATTTCGAGAAAATATATCCTCTACTCTAGCGGCAGGGACTCTATCTGTTTTAAGTAAAGTTGAAAACACTTGAAGCGCAGTGACGTTAGATAGAAACGTACGATGTTCGCAATTCTATTTAATTATTTTTTAAGTAAAATAATGGCTTTATTTGAAATTTCAGTAATGACGGATTTGTCCATTAATTAAAAAGTAAAAAAGAATAATAAAAAACTACATTTTAAAATTAATTTGTTTCAATTTGGTAACGGCTCCTCAAAAAACCATTAAAATAAAGTTTTCTAATTGAGAAATAGGGACTAAAATAATAATTATTTAGAAAATAATTATTACTGTGATAAAGCTTATTAAAATACCTTTCTAAACCACTAAACATACAGCTAATTTGGTTTAGATTACTTAGAATAATATGTGAATGAAGAATGCTCTGGGGATGAAAATGGTGAAACTACCATGACGGGTATCTCGATAACCATGCATTTTGGTGGTAAATAGTTTTGCCTCAAAATTTCGGACATATAGCCAAGTTTCAAGAGGATCGGTAAAGGTTGAAAATTCGAGGTGCGTTGAATTGGGAAAGAATGCATCATATATAAAAGTAAATACTAGTTAATTAATTACATATTTAATAATTTGTTTGCCTGATGTACTTAGGAGTTTTAGAAGAGGCTCGCTTTTACGGAATCGAAGGCGCAGTTAGTATCTTAGAAGAAATGTCAACTCAAGAAGAAAAGCAAGAAATGAGAACAGCATCGCTTACTCGTCACGATGTATTAAAGGCAATAATGTCTACACCTATTTCTTCTGAATTACGATTTCAAGGCGTCAATTTAATTGGAGCCGATCTTTCGAGACTGGACCTAAGAAATATTAACTTTAAGGTATTATTATTAATCATTATTATTTATTATTATTTATTACTTGATACATCTTTTTCGTCCTTCTAGTAAGTCAGAAGTGCAGATAAAAATTAGTATTAAATCACATTTGCATTTTGTGCCTTATCTCGTGTATCAGTTCTATGTAAGAGAATTGTAAACGAGAGTAAGACACGCACGACAAACCGCTTTGCTTCAGGATATTTGATTTTCACAAAACGGAAATGAAGTCGAACGTGTCTCGCCTAAAGCGAATTTAAGGTATAAACATGATCCGAAAGAATTTTTTCCATGTCATATTTAAATTTTGTGAGACTTCACTTTAAAAATTTGAAATTAGTTTCAAATTGGAGAAAGATTGAAACTTTAATGTCGTAATTGAGGACCCTTCTACAAAATGTAGACATAGACCGTACACAATACATTGACTATGTCCACATCTTTCAGGGGGACCCTTAATTTATAAAACTAAAAATATCTACTCTACACATTTGACAACCTAAAATGTAAATGCTAAAAATTTGATTACCATTAATTTCATTCCATATCATTTGTTTTATTGCTATCACTTGAGTTCATTTTAAAAATAAAAAACCATAAAAGGGTCTGAAACTGTCTATCGAAGTTTAAAACTGAATAAAAAAGTTTAAAGGAGAGGAATAAGCTTTGCAAAATGCAGCAAAAAGTTGTTGAATTTTTATGGCCACTTTTTAAAAAGTCAATTTAACTTTTCCACTGTGATGAAGCATTTATTCTCGCTTTGAATACGTGGCGTAAAAAGATCTAAAAAAGGTGATTGGAGTAAGATGCGACGACATTTATGCGTGATATATTTTTAAAACTCGGAGAGATTCTCTTTTTGTACCTGAAACTGAGTTTTCTCAAGTATTAAAACACTGCCTTAGTTTAACTAGAAAGCACGGTTTTTGCGTTTAATGAAAGTAGTTACTTTAAATGCGTTTTAAATTTTAAAGCAAGCTAGTACTTCACTCGTTCTTGAGTTACTCTCTAATTTTAACTTAATTACAGCTACGATTGCGATGAGTTTCAATTTGTGGCAGAACGACATAACGATCCTTAACTTTAAACTAATTTTCTCTCAAAAAATTCTTCTGTTATAAAATTTCCGAGTGTATCCAATTAAATGTGATTTGTCCTCCTTTTGTACAAAGTTAGTTGTTCTTTTAGTGTTTTATATAAAAATTGAAATGAAACGAATCCAAGTTGGGAAATAATTAAAGTTCCGGTTCCATAGATTTAGAAATGCTCTAAAATTCTAATGTCTAAATTCCGAAATCTGAAGAAGACCAATTTGAGAAAGGATTGAAAATTTAATGTTTTAGAAAACTCGAAGGTGCCACGCACCATATTTGAAAGCTTTGATAATTTTAATTTCGTAATTTTAAACAATTATGAAATCGTCTAAATGTTTGACAAAATATTTATGCTAAGTTCGCCTTCTAATTGCAGTATGCCAATTTGCACGGTTGCAGCTTGGAAGGAGCGAACTTGTCTGGATGCTGTTTGGAGCGAGCTGATTTATCTAGTGCAAATCTTGAGGGTGCACAGCTGGTTTGCGTGAAGATGCTCTGCGCCAATTTAGAGGCGGCGAATCTGCATTCCTGTAATTTCGAGGATCCCGGCGGATTATCTGCTATTATGGAAGGTGTGAATCTCAAGGGTGCCAATTTAGAAGGCAGTAATATGGCATCTGTAAATTTACGAGTAGCTACTCTTAAAAATGCAATACTCAAAAACTGTGATCTGAGATCCGCTTGTCTTGCCGGAGCTGATCTTGAAGTAAGAATACAATTAATAGATTCGTAAATTCAAATCAATAAATTATGAATAACACTAATTTATTTTTTGTTTTTTAGAGCTGTGACTTATCAGGATCAGATTTACATGAAGCAAATCTACGAGGAGCCAACTTGAAAGATGCCGTCTTCGACCTGATGCTCACGCCCTTGCACATGTCTCAGACGATCCGATGAAAATAAAAGAGACGCGAGTGCGATCTTATTTTATTTGACTTCGAAGCAACGGCTTTTAATTTCTGTGATCGTACTTGGCGGTAAGAACAATCTACTCGGTTCGCGCGTATCTTCTTGTCTGAAAGCGCGATCACCTTCCAGTTGGTTGGACCGTCCCTGTGATTTTAACCTGGAATGGAGACGCTTCGGCGATCACTTTGATACATGAAGGAAAGACAGCGCGTAATCAAATGTTATCTTTGCGCGACGAAAACAAGGAACACGACTGATGCGGCTTGAAAGCCACGTTCCTACAGGCCACTCTTGACGTCCAAAACAGCGCTGTGAATTAAGAAATTTGCATCAAAGACCCGATCCTGGTGACTTGTGTACTCCACTTCCTCTGAATCATGATAATATATTTTCTTAGCTCGAGTCGCAGGTTTTTTAATATATTTATTATAGATAGGGTTTTGTTATTGAAAGGGATTTTAAATTCTTGAAACGCTATTTTAATTTTAAAAATTCAGGGTGTGAATGATAAAATCATTTTATGCTGTGAATTCTGATTATAATCTCGTAGATAAGAATTAAAAGTTAGTCGATAAAACAATGTAAAAGACTTATACCGTGATTAATAAAATAAGGTTCTCTTTTTTAATTGTAGAGAGGCATCAGTTATTTTATTTAATTCGCAGATTTCTAAACTTAGGTGTGCAAGAAAGTTAAATCCTTGCGTCAACGATAGGAAGCTTTGGGGTGTTTTTCTTATCAAAATGTCAACGGAAGCATTATTTTAACGTTTCGCAATTGCTTAGCGTAGGTTTTCAGCTTAGCAGTCTGAATTATTTATCGAGCGGTAATCCTACTGAAAAGCTCAGGATGCTTTTCGGGGACGCTTAAAGGGGTTTATTAACTTTATCCGGGTTTATAAAGCCGCGAATTTAGTAAGGCAAGATCTCTATGAAAGAAAAGTCGTATACATACTTTTTTGCATAACATGTTTTCCTTCTGGTAAATCCTGCTGTAAGAAATCTGTAATTTAAAATCGGGACATATCAGAGGAAAAATAACTTTGTGACGAATCTTTTTTAAAAACTCTTTAAGTTTGTAGATGTTTAATTGTACAGTTGTCTCAATATAATTTCTGATTTTATTCTGATAAATCGTTTTGGGAAATCTTGATTTCAACTTTGTCACAAGACAAAGCACTCGTATCGTCTTGAATTCGCCTCAGGTCTCGATTACACGAACCCTTTCAAGTTACACGTGCACGCATATTTCAAAGTGTCAAGATTGGCGAAGGAGGGTTTGTTGCTGTGGGTGAAACAGTTATCGGTAAAAGCTCGAGGCTATGAAGCATCTTCCTGCCATCATATTAGGATGGTACTAGTCAGGTACAAACTACAGGGATTTCCTATTATTTCCTCTCACGTCACCTGAAATATCATCATAAAGGTCTATAACTTTCTCGAGAAAGAAAACTTTTTCCTTTTAAGATATATTAGAGTTTCTTGTTTCACCCTCTCCATTCCAGTAATGATGAAGTTAGGTTCTTTCCAAATTTCCAAGGTTTGAATCTTTTCGGACTTTTCCTCGAGTCTCTTCGCTCACTGATCTCGTTATTTTCTTCCACTGAGAGATATTGATTTGGATATAAAAAGAAAATTATATCTATTACAATTGCACACTATATTTATTTGAAATATTTAAAATTTTAAAATTGCTCTTCTAAGGTATAGTTATTCAAAAGTAATTATTTTCTTGACAGTTCTTTTCATCTTCCAGGTTCCATTATAGTGAAATCTACTTTTCAATTATTTTGTCACATTTGTCTTTGAAGAAACTTGAAAAAACTCTCTTTGAAGAGAGTTTTCTCGTTTCGAGAAGGATGATTAAAATATAATGATACATTTAACAGAGGAAATGTTAAGATCCCAGATAGCACAACAGTTTGCTGCAAACTTGCCTAAAGTTTGCGGTGCAAGGTTCGGAAGCTTTCACCGTAAAGTTTAGGCAAGTTTACTGCAAGTAAGAATATGTCCGCCTTACGGCAACCTGGCAAGGCAAGCTTGAGAGAAACTTGCATCGTTATTTTGAGTAAAACTTGCATTGTTAGTTTGAAGGAAACTTGCATCGCTAGTTTGAGGGAAACTTTAGAAGTATTATTGAGGAAATCTAATCTAATATTGAGGTTCAGGGTACGCTCTTTATATATATATTATAGTGCATTAGAAGGCTAATTTCACTGTTCTCATAAAAGGATCAATTAAGACTACGATATTTAAATACTTGTTTTTTACTAGCCTTGTAATTCACTGCAATTATATAAATTTTCGGAATTATTTTATATATA
>JBAGKK010019171.1:0-11567 GCA_037177015.1 Euceroptres primus | reverse complement strand
AAGGACGTAAAATACCTGGTAAATTACTGTAAAAAACTATGTAATTTACCTCGGGTATTTTACTTGCACAACCCTGGGGTTGTGCCTAACAGGCGCGCGGGGTCCACCCAATCGGTTCGGGGGTCTTTCCAAAACATGGCGGCTATGCATGGGTTGAAAAAACTACAGTCGGACCTCCACCATGTCATATTCCCCGTAACTAGTCTTGATCGCTTGCCCCTACTCTCGAGAAGGCGTTTGCGCAGATAGTTTACACCTACACATAGATACGTATGTGTGTGCGCAAATGCCTGCTGCGCAACTTCCAATTTCCCCTCCGAGCTACCTCCTTCAAGTAATAACTCCCCCCGACATTATGACATGGTGGAGGTCTCATTGTATTTTGTGCCTGAGCCGATACACGGCATCCCTATGAGAGAAGCTTCATAAAAAATTTGAGTAAGAAAGCCGTTTTAAGTTTAAAATTCAAATTTGCCGGGAAACTTGGGAAATGTTTAGTAGCGCCGCCTGAAACTTAATACAGTCGGACCTCCACCATGTAAACTTCTACCATGTCATATGCCCCTCAACTGCTGCCCCCAGCATTAGCCGTTAATAGTAGATCGCAGTAGTTGACGCTTGCTCAGATGGTGTCCCGCGTGTACACATAACCTATACATAGTTTACACCCACACATGGATACATACGTGTGTGCGCAAATGCCTGCTGCTCAACTTCCAATATCCCCTCCGAGCTACCTCCATCAAGTAATAACTCCCCCTGAAATTATTACATGGTGGAGGTCGGACTGTATTCTGCAGCCATATTCATTATTCTTGGCATTGGCACTATTGGCAGATCAAGTGATTGGCAGCATGGAAAATGGAAATTTATTTCTAAGGGGCATTCTTCGATCGGGGAAACAATTTTACAATGAAATTAGTGTTTTTTAAGTTTCTTAATGAGGTGGAAAGATCCTAACGATTTAGTGAAATGTTTAGTGTAAGTATTTGCAATAATTGGTCAACAGCGTACACTCTGATTGACAAAATTTTCTCGGACACTCGTCGACCTCATGAAATTCAATATTGAGTTGCCATGTTGACGACGCAGACGAGTAAAAAGTATTGACTTAGAAAATTAGATGTTTTTAATCGAGATCCACAGATGAAGATGAGTGGCAAGATGTTTGAGGGAAAAAATTATCCGACACAGTGGGCCCTGAATCCCTCCGCATACCAAAATATGAGCAACGATCAAGGTAATCTTGAATAATTTAAGCATTCTTTTTTTCTTTTTTTGTTGTTTATGATTTCTCTATTAATTGCTTCCTGCTTATGAATTGACACTTTGCTCTTTGAGGCACCGGGTTTTACGTTCTTATTTATTTGGAGCATTTCAAATACATTTATGTATAGTTGGCAGAGCTTGCCTTCTTTATTGTTGTTGGATTATATATTTCAATTTTTTAGTTAATTCCATCTTGATTGATTGAGCTTGTTTGTAATAGATTAGGGTTTTAAAGCTTAATGAATTCAGATAAACCTGATATATGTAGGTATCCAAGATGCCATTATTAATCACCTTTGAATTTCTAATATTTCGAGATAAATTGAACTATCTAAACTGATGTTCACGTTTTATTCCAATGTTGTAACATTCAATAAATAATTATTTGTCAATTTAAGTAAAAAATATATTTAGATTTCGCGGTATAATATAATATACCTTATTAGATAATTTAATAATAGGTAATTATACTCGTTGGAAATTGGATTTTACATACCAAGCAGTATATGGTTTGTTGAGTATAACGTCGAGTGAACCAAGTTAAATGTCATTATATGTTTGCCAAAAAACTCTTTAATTTTATATTATTTTAAATCTTGGTTTAAGGTTTGTTGTGATAAATATAATTTATCACTAATATTTATTTGATTGGCTTAATTTCTGTTGACTTATTGACAAAAATTATTTTCGCATTACGATAAGTAATCTTTTCTCATCAATTTATAGTCGATTGGGCTGCGTTAGCTCAACAATGGATAAAAATGAAGGAAACAGTTGTTCCACCTGCCCCCCCTCCGCCATCAATTGACACAGGACAATCAGCCAACGATGGAGGAGGAGAGGCTCCGATGGACATGGATACGAAAGACGACGACATTCCTCCAGCACCTCCTGCACCGAGTATTAGCGGATCGGGTATTTAATATTGTTAATTAAATAAAAATAAAAGGATTAAAAATAATAAATGAAAGCAACACAAGCGAAATTGAGCTTATCGTGAGTAAAAATCAAGGATGGTACCTATTAATTTTTTCGAGACTTAAAACTCGTAGAAAAGATGTACAAATGTTTTAAATTCATACATGTCTTAACTTGTTTTTTCCTGTAAGTTGTGGTTCAAGTTTTAATTACAGTTGAATCTTTCACAGAATGATTCCCGATTTTATTACAACCTGAATAATAGAAAGGAAGGGTTCTTTTGTATAAAAGCTTAAAAAATTTATGTTTATTTTATTTACTGCAGACTACTATATTATGATGAGAGATAGTGATAGATCCAAGGAAAAAACAATAAACCACAAGAAATCACATAAAGATAATTCAGGTGCGTAGGACTCTCAGAGTCCAGATTTGCTAATCGTTTCAAAATTTGTACTCTTGTAATTTTCAGTATTCGAAGGTTTGTTTCTTTACGAAAGATCACCGTAAATTATTGAATTAGAAATTGTATATGGATTATGAAACTTGTATTATTTAATATTTACTCTTTTTCTTGGTCTGAAATTTTTTAGTAGATAGTTGGAATCAGTGGAGTCAGTGGGGACACTGGAATGCAGCGGGACCTGGTGCTGGAAATTGGGAATGGAGTGGAGTCCCACCTCCTGGAGTAACTATGGGTCCGGATGGAAAACCTATGGGAATTCCTAACGTGCCAGTTGCACCTGCAGCTCCGCAAATTTCAGGGAATACGGGATTTAATGTGCCTCCACCTGCAGGACCGCCTCCATATGCTTACAATTCCATACCCTCTGCACAATCATATAATCAGGTCAGCAGCCACTTTTTAATTTTGCTTTAGTACTATAAATAATTTTCAGCTCTGAAATAATCCTCGTAGACAATTAATTGAAATACCTACACAAGTTTCATTTTCACTTATAGGTGCCGGCTTATTGGCCTGGTGATCAAACTGGAGTCGTTTCTTCTCAACCGCCTCCATTCTTAAAGGGAATGCGGCATCCTAGCAGACTACCGCCAATGCGAGGTATGGATCCTATGAGACCCCGAGAAGATAGAGAACCAACACCTGAAGAGGATCCGTTTACGATAGGTAATGCCAAATAGTTTTGTTTTTTCCATTGACTTGCTAAGAAAAAAGTTTACTGAACTCTTCTGTAAAATAGTGTTCATCTGTTTATAGATGCGGCCAAACGGAGGCAATTGCCTGCGTGGATTAGAGAAGGTCTAGAAAAGATGGAAAGGGAAAAGCAAAAAGCAGTCGAGCGAGAAAGACAAGAAGAATTAAGAAAGCAGGAATTGGAAGCTCGAAAGCAAGCCGAAGACGAGGCTCGCGCTGTCCTCAATCCGAGCAAGAGCAAATTCGTAAGATATTTCATACAGCTGTTGATTAATTCTCTTTCACATACTAGAATATTCAATATTTCGTAGGATTCAGACTCGGAGAAGGAAACAGAAGAAGAAACAGGATCGAGGTACGACGAACCTGAGAGAAATCACGATCGCAGCCCCGACCTTGTTCGCCCTCGTCGATCGCGTTTCAGAGACGCAGAATCGCCCGATTCTCGTTTAGCAAAAGAGTCAAGTCCAGTTACAGTCACATCTGCGCCGAAGCGCTCTCGGGAAGAAATTTTACAGGACGTGGTCGGTTTCTGCTTTAACAAAGTTCAGATTCTGAACAGATACACATATTCATTCGGCAATTTCTTCACAGATGTTGAAAGTGCGGAGGTCCCTCACTGAGATCCTGTTGGAGGTAACGAACGAAGAGATATCTTCGATGTGCAGAGAGGTTTGGAGCCGCGCTCGAGCCAAAGGTACCCCAGATACACCCGATAGAACTAACAGATCGATATTTCGAACTTTTGCTTACCCGGGTACAGAGATCATTAATTCATTCTGCTGCCAGTTTGTGGCGGACGACAACTGCCGCATTGTACACCTTCTACGAGCATTAAAAACAGTGTTTCAATTCCTAGATTTAATTGTTTGATGTTTTCAGAATGCCCTGCTTTACTTTGTTTTCAGGAAACTCATGTGCCGCGGAACACCTTTTGCATGAATCTTTGAGAAAACAGAATTCGGGAAATGTGTCCAATTAATTCTTTGAATATGTAAATGCGATCCGAAAGTTCAGCGGCAGCAATGACTAAAGTTTTTTGAAATTAAAATCATTTGTGATTTAATTGATCTTATTTTGCACAATCTTGTGTGAAATATCTTATTGTGAAACTGAACTTGGTCCGAAATTGGTACGTCGTTCCATTTTCTTCTTTAATGTTGGAAATATTATCATTATTATTATTATTATTGCTGACAACAGAGACGATGAAGAGAAAGAATCTTTCGACTATTTCTCGACAGAGGGCTATTTAGGGTTGCATTTGGGTCAAAAACGGAAAGAGGGAAGGGAAGGGGGGATCCAGTATGTGAAACGGAACTCAGCAATTGGTTACTAAATGCGTGTCTATTGTAAGCCCCTGCAGGAGAGCCCCCTGTCGCATCCTTCAACAACACGGCCCCTCTTGCTCAGATCACTCGGAAACTTGGTAAGTGGCTCTTATCTATCGACTTTCAAGGCATGGTCCACCTAGGAATGATCAGAGGGTCCATTACTTGACACACTAATCGTTGCCGATAGCAAACCTCATTCATTTAATACAATTTGCTTCTGAGAAACAATTTCAAGGAATTGAATATTTAACATGAAGAAATTTATTATGTTTTGCAATTGAACATTTTTTATTTAAATGGTTATTGTCCGATAACAATACAATTAAAAAAAAATACTTAAAAATTTTTATTGTATTTATTAATTTCTCGGTATGTGAATCATTGAGGAATCATGTATGATTTATGATTGTGCTATTGTTATTAAACAAGTTTAAATTAAAATATAGATTTAAATTGTCGTTTTACAACTGACTCGTGTCCAGTTGAGGAGAACCGCCTGACCAGCCCCTAACCATGTAACCATGCAAAGTTTTTTTCTCTTTTGGTCTTGAATTTCTAGGTTTGACTCAAGGACCAACTCTGTATAATACAAATTTGTTTGCTGTAGGTCTGGGCATCTATGGCGACAGTAACAGCGAATCTGAGGAGGAGCAGAACGAGGAGGAACAACCGGAGGAAGAAGATAGCGATGAGGAACTCAAGGTGAGCGACCAATTTACTTTTAAATTAAAAAATTAATATTCAAATTTTCATAAGCACCTTACGCTTTTTAAAGTTAATCTTTTCTGTTATACCCGAATAATTATATAATTTATCTTCACTTCAGGAAACCCTGAGACGACGACAGCAAGCGTTCAAAAAGACAGAGGAGGAAATCGAGGCCCGTCTCGCCGAGGAGGAGGAGCAGGAGGAGGAGGAGGAACAGGAACTGGAGCACCATCATGAACAACAGAAAAATCATACTGGTAATTCTAGCAGCAGGGACTCGGGTATGTTTTCACGAATAATAAAATCAACCCTTGTTCTATTCCAAAGCATAATTTCTCTGACGTTATACTTTAGTTGAAAAAGAAACGGTAAATAGTCAAAGAGAAGCGTCAGAAACTGTGTCGAGCGGCGGCGGGCAAACGCCGCAGCAGCAGCAGCAAATTGTCACGAGCGACATGGCAAAGGTGAATTCTCCAACGAAATCAGCTGAATCGGACTCTAACAGTAGTGAATCCACTAGTTCCGAAACGAGTCGCAGTTCACCAAGGGTTAAAAGGTCACGAAAGGACAGTATTCGTGAGGGAAGGAAATTGAAGTCAAAAAGCAGGAGCAAATCGAGAGGGAAAAAGTCGAGGTCTCGCTCTTCTGATCGTACCAGGAGGCGCAAATCAAGGTCTAGATCTATTAAATCTCGCAAGGGATACCGTTCACGATCCTCCAGTAGTTACAGATCCAGGAGAAAGCAAAGATCCAGATCCCGGAATCGCAAACGAGACAAGTCGCGATCTCGGTCCAGGCGCAAATCTAGATCGCATTCCATCAGCAGAAGATATTCTCGATCTCACTCGAGAGGAAAGAGGAGATCCCGTTCGCATTCCAGAGGGGAACAAAAAAGTCCGCCGTACAGGCGGAGCATGTCCAGATCCAGGGAAAAAAGGAAAAGTCGATCCAGATCCAGGGAGAGGAAGAGATCTCGTACCAGATCCAAAGATCGAAGGCGGTCGCCTTATTCGTCCAGAAACAGGAGACGGAGTCGATCGAGGTCCAGGGATCGACGAAGGTCAAGATCAAAATCAAGGCATACTAGCCATCGGGATGGTAAGAAGTCATCGCATCGATACAAGGACTGAGAGCTTTCAACTGCTTATCAAGGTTGTATGCATACTTAATTTTTATTTATAAGTACTGCAGGCTTCAATATTTAGTTTTTTTTTTGTTTCTAGATTAAAATTTTTAATTTTACAAAAATTTGGAATCCGTTAAACTGCGATGTCTTAAATCGGACATGAAAAGAATTTATAAATTAATCAATTTACAATGATTCTGATCTTCAACTTCGAATTGTGGCATGAAGGAGTGGAATCTAAATATGTATTATTTAAAAACATTCACTTTTTTAAAATGAATTATTTAACGATCACGAATCACTTGTTATTCTAATTTTTTTTTTAAATTAAAAGTTGTGAAGTCTGCAACAGATTAGCACAGACATAGCCAAGGATATCAAAACTATATAAATCTTTTAAACACATAACTATAAATTAATCGTCATCTCTGAAAACAGTACATTAGGTTTCAATTTATTATTCAGCAAATTAGCAATGATAGCAAGTCGATTTATAAAATTCTTCATCTAAATTACGGTTCACTTTCTTACATTTTCAATAGGATATCTATATCAATCTGTTTCATAATTAAATAATTTTAAAAACTTGGAAAAATGCTAATTTCCTTCTATTAAAAATTTGAATACATCATTCTTAAATATCAGAGAATAATTTGAAACCGGAACGATAATCAATTGGATTACAATACACTTTCTTGAGTTTTTATCTTTGTATCCAGGCCTAGGAATCTCTTTTTGTTTCAGACTCTTTCTCTGGCTTCTATCAAGATTTTTCGACAGATGAAAGTCATCGCTTCGGTACGATAAACCAGTGTTGTAGAACAGTTTTTTTAAAAACAATCATATAAGTAAGCTCTCTTTCTTTTTTCGAAAACAATATACTTGAAACTAAACAGTGAATGTTCTCCTCGTCGACTTTAATGACAGTTAATTATTCATGCACATGTAAGAAACCAATAAGTTTGGTTGAGTAATAATTCTACAAATATGTAAATAATAAACGTAATTACTGAGACAGTTTATGAAGCTTTGTGATTCAATTTGCGAATCCCTCTAGCATTTAATTTTAATTTTTGAATGAAAGAATATTAGAGTCTTTTTTTCAAATGTGTATATTATTTCATACCAAGTGTATTTTCTTAGACACCTTACATTGGCGTTTGCATTTCTGTATTTACATTTTACATTCAGTATGGCTTTTTGAACATTTGAATGATCGGATTGACAGTATGTATGTATATGCATATACCTATAACTGATTCTTGTTTCGCACCAAGTATCTTCTATTCTAGATAATCTGTGGTAATAATACATAGGGGAAGGGCAAAATCGCGAGATATAAGACTTAAATAATTACTTTTGCACTTGTTCAAGTTATCAGATTGCTCTTTTTTTCTTCATAAAATACCAAAATTTATTCATCGATTTACAGATGAGTGGGGTCAATTTATGGGCTTGAAAAATATATCTTTTCCTTTTCTAAGCCATCACCTTTTTCCTTTGTTCGATTGCTAATCTACCATTTGTAAATTATAATTTTATTTCTTTTTTAACCAACAAATATTATCGAAATAGTAAATTATATTATTAAATATTATCGAAATAAAAAATAGTAAATGGCTTAACTGGAACTTTAAGTAACAATGACTGAAATTGACTAAAATCTTTGATTTTATTTTAATGATGTTCCTTTTCTTTCTTTCATCACAGTACGAGAATAAATATATAAACTCTTTATAATTCATTTTTAAAAATTATAATAGCTACTAAGGAATGCGTTGTCGAATTATGAAATATTCAGAATTCAACTTCTTTAAATATTCTCTTCTAAAAATAATATTATCAATTTTCGTTGAGAAAGTTTTTTGGTCTCAAAGACAAGATTGAAAAATTCAATTTCTTAAAATTACCGGTATCTGATGGTTGCATTATTTTAAGACGCAGCATGGTAAATAAGAATATAGTGAAAGTTTGATTCTAAAATTACGTACATTAGAATGAAGACACGTAATTTTAAAATGGTTGATTGATTCTTTTTCTTGGTAAATGTCTATTTAAGAATAAGTCTTGATTCGTTGGAGACATTGAACTAGCTGCAAACATTCCGGTACGAGTAATTAAAGGCCTCCGACTTTTGGGTCATCATTCAATTTATTGGATCATCATTTTCCATATCGCTGTTCACATTTACTATATTTCTTTAAAAGGACGATAAAATCCGTTACCGGCATATTGTGATGTGAAGGAATCAGGCTGAAATGCAAAATTAATTATTTAAAAATGAGGTTTTCAAATAAAGAAGAAAATTACAATATTTCCAATAAAACCTTGATAGAGATAAGGATGGAATAACTTTACGAAATAGTTAAGGTTATATTTACTTATTAGAAGCCTCAATCTTTTAATTTTATTGTGAAAATAATTTAAACTGTGTTTTTAACAATAATTTATCATTTTTAAAATATATTTGATATTACCGGCTATGAACATTTTACTGTTGGGTCTTCTATTCTTTTTATTCATGATAAGTTTCCCAAACCTCTATAGTCCTTTTTTATTCTTCCCTGCTTCACCTGCTTATCATTCTGCTAAATTTAGAGTTTTCTTGTTTTGCTTCTGTTTAAAAGTTCTAGATTATATTTATAAAATTGAGATTGATGCGAATAAGTAAATAACCTCAACTATTTTGACTTTTTTTGGGAACAATTTTCGAAAATTGACATTTCAGCTACTTTTAGCGCTTTCGCGAAAAAAAAAACAGGTAACAAGAAAAAATAACTTTATACAACGCCGTGGACACAAAACTTTGGTTGATCCACCCTTATCTCTGCCGAGGCTTCAATTATTGTTTACATAAATTCTGTTATCCTTATGTGCCATGGAAGAAAACCATAGGTGGAAAAGGTATGTCCGCATACAAATGCAAGATCTGGATCGGGAATGCCTTCGAGTTGCAACTTATCACTGACAAGTTCAATATTAATTTCGTTCGCCTGAAGTGCTCCTGAGGTAACCGCCTTCGCTAAATTCTGCGCTAGAGAGACTATTTTACCTTTGCCATCTTCATACGACAAAAGTTGTACTCTTGTTTTGTGCTTAGTGCCTGCAATTTATAGAAACAAATGTTGGATTTTAAACATTAATTCTGTTCTCTCGATTAGAAGCTTTACTTTAAATTTTAATCCAAGTTCAAAGTAGGAACTTCTGTCTAAGGCTCTAAGGTATAGAGTTCATTAATTAGACAAGGGCGATTTTTGGAATTTTAAACCAATTTTTAAACCCATTTTTATGTATTTTGTTTTAACCTCACCATTGATTCCATTTTTATTAGTTTTTACAGGCGATTGGGATCTCCACACAATATGTTGTTCAAGATCCGGCCTTAAAGCTACCAGCTTTTTCTCCATTACCTTTTCACTTCTTTCTAGGAATCCTGAAAAAAAAGTTATTTCAGCTTTAAAAATAAATTAGTTGAAAAGGTTGAATATGAAAGAAATTGAACGTGTCTGTAGAACATTAAACAAAAGAGTTACAAATGCTAACAAGATGATTCCTTACCATTGTGATCGTAGAAGCTGACGTAAGGAATGCCAGCGATGACACACCAACTCACGATGCGCACGAGGTCGAGAAACGAGGCTTCCTCGTGACCGAGGATGACAGCCAGGTGTTTCGGCAAGTTTCCAACTCCCTTTATCGACCTGGTAAGTACGTCGGCCTCCACCGACGGGTCCTTACCATGCCAAAGTTCATCGCACCACAACTTCCATTCCCTCCATTGGCGGCGACTCCACTGAATCAAGTCGTACAAAAGGTGTATCACAGTCAAAAGCACACGAAGAATGATTAACATGATGGGCCGTCACGATCAGTTTTCTACACAGCATAGTCCCACGAAAATCAAAACGGAGCATTGGATTTTTCTTTCGGCTTTTTCACCATTGAACCGGCTATGTCATCTAATTTCACCACGACATCACTCCCGATCACAAGCTTCCCAGTACTCCACCTGACCAAACTTGACTAAACTGCGTGGCGCCCAGTGGCGCCAGCACATTGGCTTTCGTATAGTTTCGGGGTTTCTCAAAGGGCTCACCGCCCTCCAACCCAAGTCCCGGAACTATGGATCTATGAATCAGAAGGACTAAGCCTAACAGGCGCGCGGGGTCCACCCCAATCGGTTCGGGGGATTCTTCCTAAACATGGCGGCTATGCATGGGCAGAGCACACTACAGTGTGATCTGCATTGTCGGACCAACACCATGTAATAATTTCGGGGGGGGTTATTACTTGATGAAGGTAGCTCGGAGGGGAAATTGGAAGTTGCGCAACAGGCATTTGCGCACACACGTATGTATCCATGTGTGGGTGTAAACTATGTATAGGTTATGTGTGCACGCGAGACACCATCTGCGCAAGCGTCAACTACTATGATCTACTATGGCTAATGGTGGCGGCAGCAGATGAGGGGAATATGACATGTTGGAAGTTTACATGGTGGAGGTCCGACTGTATGTAGTGCATAGGAGGTTATAAACCCATGTGAATTAGAAAATCATTTGACAAAATTGTGCAAAATGCCAGGAAACACGTGCTGTGTGTTCGACACGAATGGCGTTTAACCATGCGACAGTTGGTGACAACGCGTCGATGACGTCAGAACGTTTACGTAACGACGCTACGTGCCAGTTTAGGTTTCTATTGGAGAAGTACCTTTAAAATAAAGAGCGATGCGACGGTCTTAGAGGAGACGAGGAATTTATTACATTTTACCGGTTAGTATAACTTCTGAAAATTTCCACATAACCTTACAATGTCGAATGTTTACAATTTGCCTGTATAATTTCTTTTGTGGATTTTTTAATTTTCACAAGGAATTATTATTTACGTTTATAAAGCAAAATTAATGGAATCGGGTGAAAAGTGTCTCAAGCAAATTCTTAATTGCCTTTCAGTCGAATCTTTAAAACACGACAAGAAAAGGCTTTGATAATGAAATTTGAACCCTTTTTTGCAAAAATTATTTTTCCTTTGCATAAAATGGTTTGTTGAG
>JBAGKK010019160.1:0-11567 GCA_037177015.1 Euceroptres primus | reverse complement strand
TATGAAAAAACAAATATACAATTTTTTTGAAGACCTTCGGAATTTTTGTTAATTGATTAGCTATTTCCACTGGTCTAAGTGTGTGTTTATTAATTTCCCTTGCAATTTTTCACAAAATATCTTAAATTTTACACTCGTGGCTACACAAGTGATGATAAAGATTAGGAAGTAAAGTGTATTTTTCTCGTTCCAGAAATAGGGTTTAAAAATACTTCTTTGCTCTTTTAGTTCTGAATGTGGAATGATGTCTCCACCCATGCACAGGGACTTGATGCAAAGTCCGCAAAAGTCTCCCCTGCGGTCCTTAGACGATGCCACAACTTCCTTGACTCCAAGCGTATTGGCGATGTCAAAACGTAACGCCCACTTAAAAAAAATAAATGAGCCTAGGAGCCATATAAAATTATTGGATAATATACCAAGCATTCCACTTACAGTAGCACCTGTGGATTCTCCCATAACGGCTATGTCGACAGCTAATGTCCAAGAGGACGAAGATAATAACATATCGAGGGTAAGCATACTTTCTTTATATATTAACCATTTATGTCTTCAAATACTTGACTATTATAAATGATAAATTATAAATTAATAATATTTAAATTAAACGTAGACGGAAATATTTATTTCAGTTGGATTACGAGACATCTTCACCAGCTCCAACTGTTGCGAGTTCGAGTTCGGCTTCGAAAAAACGCAAGGTCGGTCGACCCAGAAAGTTGATGTGCACTTCTGGAAGTTTGAGGCACTTTACAGAGACTATTGTAGCCAAAAAGCCAAAGAACAAGAGTTCTCTGGTTGGCTACTTGCTCAGTGCAAAAAATAGACATCTTCAGAACAAGGTTATTATTAAACAATTTTCACTTAGTTAAAAAGACAGAAAATTCTAATTTAAACAATAATCCAAAGTTTTATTTGATAATTTAGTACTAATGATCGTTTTTATTGCTTTTCTAGTTTGTCGGCAAGACAGGTTACACACCTCTCCCCTTCAAATCTGGTCTCGCTTCCTCAAAATCCAACGGAAAGAATCAAAAGACCGTGAAGTCTAAAGTCAAACCCGTAAAGCAGACTCCTCTCCACAATAAGAATGTAATCAGCTCGATCATTGCGGAAAAGGCAAAGCTTAGTCAGGATTCAAAGTTGGAGAAACAAGGAAGCAAAGTCAAGCCGAAATTGAAAGCAGAAGCTAAGCTGAAAACTTGGGAGGATGAAGAAACTGCTGCAGATTGGAGCGGAATTGATAATCTACCAGCGCCAGTCGTTTCAGAAATTCCAAAGGTACATGAAAAATTGTAAATTGAATGCAGTGTTTCTAAATTCATTATAAAATATTCTAAAGTGAGTAGAAAACATTCTAAATTTTATTTTATCTTTAGGAGTCTAGAATGGAAGTTGTTGAAGAAACAGAAGAAGTGATAGAGAAGCAAATCGACAAATCAAAGAAGAAAAAGAGGAAGTCCAGTTGCACATCGCCAAGCAGAGTCAAGTCTGTTGAGCGAGAGAAGAAAGACGCTAAAAGACGTAAATCAACCGACTGTAAGGAGTGCAAGGAGTGCATGAAGGCAGCCAAAGCCGAGAGGATCGAGAATATCATAAACAAGTGTAAACTGACATCGGCGCATCTTGCCATCGATCAACTCAGAGTCCTCACTGCTATGGGAGGACTTTTCTATGCAGGTCGTCTAAGTGCAGTGCAAGCTCCTGATGTCTATGCTATAACTCTTGATGGAGAAAGAGGAAATCGACCCCATATTCACTCTCGAGAAGAAATTCTGAGAGATGCCGTAAGTTTTACACATGGAAAATAACTTTCTTTAATTAAAGCCTTGATATTTTATTTTAATGTAATGAATTGAACTGCAGATCGTGGAAATTTGTCCTACTTCTACAAAAGAACTACCACCAGGCACACGGCTCTGTGCTTATTGGAGCCAGCAATATCGATGCCTCTATCCTGGAACATCAGTCGAACCCTCAGAACCGGATCCAGAATTGGATGAGAAATTCGTCAGCGTTGAATTCGATGACGGAGATAGCGGAAGAATCGCTCTCGATGATATCAGACTTTTACAGCCTGATTATCCTGTTGTTGGTGAGTATTTAAAAATTGCTTTTGGACAAATATCATTATTCATTTTACATCTTTTAATCAAATTTGTTATGTAAATGTTATTTTATTTTTTGAAGAGTACGACCCCAACCCACTTTTGACTTTGGGAAAGCGTCGAAGACAGACATCACTTTCCACAGAAGAAAAGCGTTTTTCCACTTGCTCTCAGGCCAATTCGACTCACTCTTCAAACACGAGTACTTCTTTCTCTTCTTCCGTAAATTCATCCTTGTCTTGCGAAGAAAAGTCGTCTGAGCAAGGGAAACTTGACGATAAGAGCGGAATTCTGTCCGATGATTATTGGGAGAGGAAGAGGATGAAAAAAAGGAGGAGGGACAAATTGAAGAGACTGCAAGTGACTCAAGAAGGCAGGAAGAAGCACAAGAGGCACAAGTGCTGCGAAGAGCATCGCAAACATAAGCACAGAAAACATCGAAAGCATAAGCACAGGCATAGCCACCACAGCAGTCACAGTGAAGGAAGTCATCAAAGGTTAGAAAACTTTTATCTTTTATTTTTAATTTAATAAGAATCTTTAAAATAAATTTTAAAATTTTCTTTTCTACTTTTTAGTGGTGGTGAAAGTTGCTCGGGACAGAAGAGCGAGGAAGACTCAGCAAAAGAAAGTCCCAAAACCGATGAGGGCGAGGAAGAAAAGTACATGTGGAGGGTGGAGACCATGGAAAATGAAGAACCAGCTCCGGAGCCAGTCGAGAAGGAAGTGGAAAACGAAGAAGAAATAGCGGAGATACCGAAAAAGATCGAGAAGAAAGCAAAGCCTCGCGAGAGGCAAGAATCAGTCGAGAGTCGCAGTAAGATGGCTGCTTTTTTGCCTGCGAGGCAACTTTGGGGCTGGGCTGGCAAAGGTTATCGCAGACCTGGAGCGAAAGGAAGGGCGAAAAAGCAGTTCTTCAAAGCGATTCAGAGAGGGAGTGAGACTATCCAGATTGGAGACAGTGCTGTTTTCCTTTCTACTGGCAGACCTGATCGTCCCTACATCGGCAGGATAGAATCCATGTGGGAAACTTCCAGTTCAAATATGATTGTCAAAGTCAAGTGGTTTTATCATCCAGAAGAGACGGTTGGATGTCCGAGTAACTTGAAATATGCGGTAAGTTTAAAAAAAACCTCATTTGTGAATTAGAAATCAATTATACAATTTTTTCTCTCTCATCCTTGATTAAAATTGTATTGTTAAAATTTCGTAATTAATTGTTTTCAGGGTGCTTTGTTTGAGTCGCCACATATGGATGAAAACGACGTACAGACAATTTCCCACAAGTGCGAGGTGCTACCTCTTCCAGATTATACTGAGAAACTAGGAAAAGAACCTCACAGGTACTTGACGATCTACGATAACAATGATATTTACTATTTGGCTGGTTATTACGATCCGACGACCTATTTATTGACTTTGCAACCCGGTGTTGTTTGAGAACAGCTTAAGCTGACGATTAAGTTAACAGGCGTTACTTAATCATCGTCAGCGCAAAATGGTGAAACCTTCAAATTAATTATGATCGCTGGTCGAGTCCGTAGCGAAAATCACGGAATTTTGTACGTTTGGCCCTGGATGGTTGATACGAATGGTTTTTTTTATCGAGGGCAACCGAAATATTCGACCAGTTGAAAATCGAGTGCGATTGTTTTACTTCTCTCACCAATTTTTGTCATAGTTTCAGTAGATTTACAGTCATTTTTTTTTTTAGAGGAAACGCAATAGTTACCAAACAATCCATCAGGGATTTCAACGAATTCTCAGCGAGAATACTTTTGTATTTCTTCAATAGCTTTTGATCGCTTTTTCGATAATCGAATGCTTCGATTGCGCCTCTGTTCTTTTTTGAAAAAGAAACTTGTTAGAGAGGACGAGATGCAATAACTATACCGAGTGGCATTAAACCAGTTTAAAAAAGTTCGGTAATATCGAACAAAATGTAAATAGTGTAATTAGATAAGAATATAGTTTCTGAGACGCAATTTTATGATACAGGGCAGATAATCGACCTGGCCTTGGAATTAAAGTTACATGAATGCGGTATCAAAAGGCAGTGGATTGAGATTCACTCGTCTTGGCTTTTCAGGTCAGAATTGCAAACAAGTTTTCGAATCGTAAAAAGTCAATTGATGTGATTTTGAAGATAAGAAAGACAGGCTTTTGATTCCAATTTAAAAGAAATTAAGTTTTCTTGATACCAGATAACGGTGCTATATAAGCTTATTTAGCCTACGTTATTCATTTCCGTTGATATTGCTTAGAAGTTTTAAGAAGTACTTTACACTTTACAATATTAAGTTTCAATTCGCTAAGCTTCTTCTTTGAACGGGCGTTTGTTCGCCTAACCGTGCAAAATGCTAGGATTAAGGATTTTTTATGAAATCATTTTTATATTCTATAGACTCATCGCGCGAGAAACTTGCGAAAGCTAAATCTATCAACTTACATGCTTTATAGACCCACCTTTAAAAAGCATTATGCTGTGCACGCTTGTTACCCTCGGTTAAGTAGTTATTTACAAAAAGAGACCTTGTGAGCCTCAGGTGATATTGACAAAAGTAACGAAGGTACATTTTTTGTCCAGCACTTACCTTTACAATTGTTTGATATATTTTTCAACAATTAAATATTTTCGAACAATTTTGCCCACATTTTCTATACATCACTGATGTACTTTTATCTTTATCCGAGGTAAAAACAAATAATCCGCTTTGCCATACAAATTTTATTGATCAACTATTGATGGAATTTACAGTTTTTAAATTTTTACGACGGGAAATTGAGGAATCAATACAGTTAAATGTGAATCACGTAAGAATGTACATACAATTTATTTTACTGATTGCTTTCAAGGGAAAAGTCAATGAGCTAAAAATACCAAGAGTAAAAAAGAATACAAATACTTTGGTATTGAATTTTAGTTTTTTTTTTTTACAAAATTGAGGAATAAGTAATAAGTTTGTTGGAAACTTTTTCCTTGGGACAGTCTGAGGCATCCGAGAAGGCTGCGCTTAATTTTAAGCGTCAAGGTCTAGTACGATCTTAGTACAAACTCAAAACACAATAATATTGAAAATTCGCGAATTTTGTCGTTTAGTGCGAGCGACTGGCGAGGCGAGTGATTGAATTTAACGAGGAAGATCGCAGCGAATGGAAAAAATGAGAGAGTGCAATTAAATGGGAGAAGTACTTAGTGGTACTTATAAGTAGAGTAAGATGTGTAATTTCTTCTGTATATACACGATTACACATTTCTCGAAACACAAGTGTATTCTATATTCTGCTGTGTTAAAAGAAAAATGTGTAAAAGTTCAGAAAAACTGTTCTAAGATTTCCAGATTGGAAGGATTTTTCTTCGACTTTGTAACTATTATTATTCGTCCGTGCGAAGTCTGTATAGCGATTAGATTTAAAAATCAGAGTAAAATTCAATCATTACGAGATAGTTATAAAGAGCATAATACACATGATAAATGATATACAAATAGTATTTTTCCATTTATAAAATCATACGAGTTGGAAGAAAGCGAAAAAAAGGGGCGGCAATCGGAAGATCGTTGTAAATCGAATATCGATTGTAAATCTAAGGGTCTAAAGACCCTTTTAAGTTGCGAGTTCGTCCAGGTTTGTGCTTTTTAGATGCTTATGTAAATATGTAAATCCGTCTCTTGGAAATCAGTTTCGTGACTAGTGTTATCTGGCCTCCCCCTCACACCTGTTATTGGATTTGAAACAAGTGTCCTGTCCGGAAAAAATTGGCCTTAAATTTTTGGAATAACTTTATTGTAAATTTAGGAACGGTCTATGATTCTTGTTCAGCCTCGTGTTTCGATAATAATACAGGGTGTCTTGAGTGTAAAATAGAAGAGAATCGATCTCACAGAGATTTTAGTCGGGATAAGCTAAAGATTACTAGTCTAGTTTCAAATTAAGATTTAGTATCCTTTCACAAAAAGTCACAAAGGCGTGTAACGAATGGAGCAAGTGCGAGCAACACTCTTTTTTCTAGTCTACTTATTAGAATCTGCTTTCATTTCTTCTCGAAAACTTATTTTACGTTTAACCGCTAAGCGAAAATAGATTTATGGACAGTGATTTGTAATCATTGGCATAAGGAGAAATTAATTTTTATTTTGATCGAGATATGATTCCAAATTTTTTTTTTATTTTAGGATTTTTCATTTTGAAGGAGTTTTAGTTTCAAGCCCGAAGACAAGGAGAATTTTGAGTTTTAGAAATTGTTTGTGCCAGAAATTGCAAGTTAAGTCCTTTTTACTTTGCAGTATTGAATCGCTCGCAGCCATTTGTTAGACGAAAATAATTGTAAATGAAGAAAGAGGCGAATGGAAATATTTAGCGTTAATCTAAGGCTCTAACTCTAACTTCGCATATAATTTACAAATGTATGGGAAACAGAGAGGGCGAAAGCCGGCGAGAGAAAGATACACTTAGGGTAGAGAATGGAAAATATTATTTTTCATATATTCAAAATTGATATATTTTACTAATTGCTGTGGACCGATTCGAGGTCGACGTCATATGATAAATGTTAATGAATCACGAGGATGGAAAGAACAGCTTATCGACTGTTCGAATCAAAAAGTCTGAAAAATAAGATAAAATCGAAGGGGAGGGCAAAAGAAAATGAGAGATCAATTAGAATAGTTTTTCGTTTCTATTTTCCTACGTGAATGTATGATGATTACTGAGAGTGAAAACGAAACAAATTTTTGAAAGAAAAATATTGTATTTTGCCTAAAAAAATTTACGACTTGCCATAATGCAGGGATAAAATAATAAATTGAAACCTAGCTAATTACTACTTGAAGTACAAATTATAAATCGTAAGAAAACAGAAAAAGCAATTCTTCTGAAAATATTTTGAAAGTTTAATTAAAATTTTTTTTTTACAAGAATTGACCTTTAAACATTTGTTTCAATTTATTAAATTGATTTCCCTGCTTTATGGCGTTTCAAATCAAGACATTCGAAGGAGAAAGCAATCAGAAAATGTTCTTGCACTTGATTCAAGTTGATGTGAAGAGGAGAAACGATCTTGAGTATGTAATAATGTAATATTGGCCGAGTGTAAAGTGATAGGTAGAGTGCCAGGGGGAGTGAAACTTGATTCTGTAAAGGATTCGAGTATAGAGGCTGAGAATGTTTCGATTAATGCTTCTAGATGAATCAGTCAGCATATAGAATAGCTTTACAATCGCATATATCTACTGTCTTAATGTTAACGGTTGATTAAAGAGTAATTAGTTAACAGATCAATATTTGATCGAGAGAAACTACGACCTAACCCACTTTTGTCAGTCGCAAACTAACACGCACACTCGTACACAGTGAAAAATTCGCGATGAGACAGGCAGAGAAAAGATTGTGAGTAAAAGAAAGAAAGAGAGAAAGAGAGAGAGAGAGAGAGAGAAGATTGAAAGGTTTAAACATAGACACAGTCAGGAATAAACAAATTTAACAAAACGCAGGCGTACACAAGATCACACTTGTTTATTTCTATCATCTAAATACTTGGCCAACAATAAAATGCATATTAGATATTATTGAATTTTCGTATTGACCTCGTCATTAGTTTAAATAAAAACCAGTCGATTTCCTTAATTTTCGTCCTTTAAAAAAATTTTTTTTTGCATTCAATTTGAATAATTATTTCAAAATTTATATATCTTTTTGTTACAGGTATTTTATGTTTTATAAAAAATATGGTATTTGATTATTGGCTATTATTTGATATTAGTAAAAATTTAATATATAAGTTCGTTTAGGTGAACAATTTGAATTTGCCGCCGGTTGGTTCCCGCCCGCTTATGGCTACTATGGGATTCAAGAAAGTGTTTAACTGAACATTATTTGAGCGGCTAAAAGTAAAAACGGGACAAAAAAAGTTTGTGACTAAAAATGGAACATAAATTTTTCGTAGTATTTCACTTTCTTCGAAAAATTGCATAGGAAGAAAATTATTATAGAAGTTACTTATATAATTTCGAAAATTTAGTCTTGCAGTTTAACAACTGCGCAATTGACTGGTTAGTTTGCAAGGAATGCTGGGAAAAGACAGTTTTTTCCGACCGTTGGGTCTTCAAATTTATTTGTGGGGACAAACGGTGAATACTTTTGGAGTTTTTAGATGTCATTTAAAGCGTTTTGTGTCTAGAATCAGGATTCAAACAAAAATATAATTCCAAGTAATCGACTTAGTGTAGTAGGTTTGGTCGAATGCGCCGTTATAGGTTATTTTTGCAAAGAAATTCGCTGTCGGTATTCGGATTTTGGAGTTTTACATTCATTAGTTTTCGCTGTAATTAATTATTGTTTTTTGGAATCAAGAGTGTTTTAGTGCTTTCAGGTTCTTGCTCTGTGATAAATTTTCGAATCTGTAAGTTATTTGTGCGTTTTTAGTAAGTACTCAGAGCATTTTGAAGTTCCTTTTTCAATTTTGAGATAATTGATGTTATTTACACTGTTTTACAGTTACCTGCTGTTTATGACGAAACACTTCGGAATAAGCATTGATTATAGGGTATTTCGGTTTCGTCGTTGGAGACATTCACGTGCATTTCGGGGAATTTCATCGGTGCAGCCTTTCTATTAGGTAAGTGGCATTTATTTTTAATAAGACATATAGTCAATACACTGTTCTCCCGCTTTATTTACCTCCGGTAGACGCGTTCCAGGAATTTTCGCCGAGGGTGAGGGGTCCAAGGGGACGAGAAAGCTGAGCTAGGAGCTCAGCAGAGTTTCGCAAGTACCGTTGCCACAAAGCGAGCAGTACCCTAAGCGGATAATTTCGTCAGTTCGTTTTCATTGCTTAGGTTATGCGTTATATATAATAATTAATAAATAATAACTAAATAGAACTTAAAATTAAAGTAAACGTTAAATTAAACTTATATTTAAAAAATATTTTTCACTCGTGACAAAAAATGAAACAGAAATAGTTCATACGACCTTGACTTGTTTACGTTTGATTCTCGGTTTTCGCGAAGGCCATCCCCGAAACCTGCCCTAAAGCGGAAGGGCAGTGTAATTTTACATTTGACGGAAGATATTGTGGAGATATTGTATCTGATCATTCACTAATTTAATTTTCTTACTTGCGACTTTTCCACTGATTAGAGATAGTCATGAGTCATGACGCAACCTGCTATTTTTAACTTTAATAATTCATCAGTTTGTTTGGGAGAAAAGTAATATCTCTGATAGCGTATTATTCTCAAATAAAAAAAATTTTCATACCTGTATCTATTTCAAAATATTGTTAAGCACTTGAATATTAAATAAAAAGGCAGACTTATTTAAGTTGCCTCTGAAGTTTTTTTAGAAAAGCAAAGTTTTTAAAACTTTAGAGATTTGAAAAATAAGAAAATAAATATTTGCAAAACATTAATATTATTGATAAATAAAATACTTAGATATAAAAAAACATATTCAAGCTCAGTTAAACAAATAAATCATTATATAAATCTACAAAAATATTATAAAAATCAACTAGAGTGTTTAGTCTATCTTTTATGTTTGTAATAATACTTTTTCATCTGCTAATTTAAAAAAAAAGTAATGATTTTTCACTTCAGAATAAAAATTCTCAACAAAATTTATCAATTAAAAATTGCCATCTTTTAATGATAACCAAGTCATGTTTTAGCGATAAACAATCTATATACATATATAGCAATGAATCATGTGTCGTGTAGTAAATTATCGAATAGATTAGAACCACGGTTTACAAAGAACTTTGCATTCCAAGATTTTGAATTTGAAGTGGATCTTAAAAAATCTTTGATAGACAAAAGTAATTCATAAATTCGTATTAAAAAGCGAGAAATCTTAAATATTGTTTTATTTTATTAGTAGAATTGTTTGCAGTACCATAATTTTTATAGAGAAAGTAATGTTTGTTGAATTTAATTTTTTGAAAAAGGATCTTTTTTAAATTTAAATTATACTATATTTCAGTTCAACACTTATGTGCCGTTAACGCAGAATTACGTAATTTGGAAGTCCGAATTTGGTGCAAATAATTGTGATTTCGAACTTGACAGTGGAATCGACCAGTGGCGTAGCCAGGATGTTTTTTTCGGGGGGGGCTTCGCGTTTAAGTATAGGCAAAGAGTGGGGGAAAAGGGCAATTGTACGATAAAAATACTTAATACTTAATGCAATTAAACAAATAAACAATTAGTAGGATAAGAATATTTATTTATATTTAACCATGTATTTTAGGATAAAAAAGAACTGTCAAATAAGTAAATAATTTCGTAAATTCACGAGGAAAGCTATTCGATTGAACTAATCGAATGCTTGATCTATAATGACTAATTTGCAACACCTAGTAATTTGAAAACTTCAGAACAAGCGTAGATTCATAAATGAACTGGTCCGTGAAATTCACTCATTTCATTGGTCAACTTAGTTCATCCCCTTTTCCAGCTCCGCCAATTTTTCGGGACGACTAGACGCAAGCTATAAATTACTATAAGTCTCTAAGTTGGGACTTTCCAGCACTTTAGGATCTTCTAATTACTTTAAAGATTATATTTCCAGGCAGCTGTCCTCGAATAAGGATCAATAGACCTTGTAATAAATATGTACTTTAATCCTTATTGAATATTGTATATTGTATGGCTCCCCGTGTGGTCTCAATTAGTTTATTTCCAGGTATAGTCTCCGACCGCTCTGGCCTGAGTCATTAATGCCAAAATGGTCAGAGCATAGGCACTCACACAGTTATGAAAGTAAAACGTAACTTTTGAGTACACAGGGTTTTAAAATTTCGGGTGGGGCTTAAGCACCCCAAGCCCCCCCCCCCTGGCTACGCCGCTGTCATGTACCTTTGAGTACTCATTTAATTTTCATGGTTTTATGTTTTAGTGTGTTTTTACAGATTATTATTGTTGTTCTTGCAATTTGTTTGTTTCCCCAATGTGTTTTCTAGGTATTCTGTTTTATAATTAAAAAGAAAATGATACTTTTTTTGTGATTTAGTAATGTTAAGAACTATTTAGCCTTTTTTTGTTTTGCACAGATAGATTGAGGATTTCAATTTGTTGATATGATGATTAACAAAATTAAGGAAAGTTTATTTAAACTTTTTATTTATAATATTTGGTTAGGTGTAAAAGGAAAGAAATTTGTATTGGTAAAATTATGTAGAAAAATCTTTTTTTTATACAGAAAATTAAAAATTGATTTATGAAAAAATGTTTTAAATTAAGAAAAATGGCTTTTATGGTTTAGTTATGGGTATCTGTGGACTAAATGGGTTTGCAGAATGGAGGTTTGCTTAGTGAGTCAAGGCTTTAAATCAGCGTTTCCCAAACTACTGCCGACGGTAGTGTCCCCTACCGCGGTAGGGGGTTACGACCCCGGGCCCGGCAGCTCGGATTACTTCGAGGCAGTCCCCCGGCTGTCAGCAGACGTCAACTTTCGTATACC